>KE504655.1:262269-286957 GCA_000441515.1 Elaeis oleifera | reverse complement strand
ATATATATATATATTATAAAATAAAAATAAAAAAATATATCTCAATATTTGAGATTGTCTATGTAAATAATTTTTTCTATATCATGTATCTTCTTACCTAACAATCCTTCAAATATTAAATTCAAATCTTGAATTAATAAAAATTATATTAAATTCTATTTATATGAATTAAATTATATTATTAATATATGATATTATTGTATTCTTACGATTAAAATTTATTTATATAGATAGCTGAGAATATAAAATGACATTAAAATTTAATGAATATAATTTTATTATTATTTATTTATTTTTTTCACATGATCAGATTTAAAATTCATGCACAATGCACGAGCTCAAAACTAGTAGACTAGAAAAAAAAGTGAAATTATAATTTCTTGATTAAACTTCATTCAAGCACCAGGCTGATGAATAGCATGCATGAGGTTAAATACATCTTCTTTTTCCTTTATTTGGCTAAGCCTTTAAGTGCATTTCCCTGGAGTTGACATTGGACCAAAAAGATAGATACTAAATACAGGTTTATTAATTTTCGATTTTTGTTTGACTGTCATTTATATTTAGTCTCTATTAACTTAAAAAAGTGAGTTTAAATCTTCTCAAATTCAAGGAGCCAACTTGAAAATCGATTTCATATCGTTTGTGTATTGTGTGACAACCATGATGTGGCAAGGCTCATGTTGTACATGAGACAACAACCCATGCAATATATCGGCTTTGCCACATCATGATCATCATGCCATACGTGGCAGTCGTGATTGTGGACCCAGTTTTTCTAGTTTTACTCTCCAAATTGAGTGGATCTGAGCTCCAAAAAAAAAAAAATCTCAGCCTTAATTTCATCATTTATATTTGATCCCGGGTCTTATACATGTTAAACTCTATGCACACAATACAGGTATAACTACATATAGAGACAAACATAACTTTGTGCAAAACAGGCATAATTGTGTGCAAATAATGACCTAGCTATGAGAAAGACTGAAAATAGAATACTGACTATGCAAAAATTTAGAATACAATGGTTAAAGGCGTGAGATCCTAATTCTCCTTTGTTTCATCGAAGTACCATATTGAGTTGAAGAAGAATTAGAATATCTAAGATCCAATTGGTAGATGGTACGGTCATAGAGGAGGATGAGCAAACTAGGCGGTTTTTGTGGATTTTTTCAGAGAAATGGAATATTCCAAAGCCATTTAGGCCCTTTGAGCTGCCTTCAATCCATAACATTGTTCTTGGAAGGACAATGACTACTTAGTGGTTGCAGCGAATTAAGCCGCTGTTAAGAGTATGGCCTCTGATAAATCCCCGAGGCAAGATGGATTTCAGCTTTTATTGTCAAAGTTTCTGGCCTATCATTAAGAAGTTGTACAAGCAATCAAGAACATCAAGACTTGTCTCATGGCTAAAGACTGGAAAGCTACTTATAATCTTAATTCCCAGGAAGTCTGTGCGTCTAGTCCATAAAGATTATGGGTCAATTAGTCTTCCGAACGTAGTTTATAAGATTGTTGCAAAAATATTGGTGCTTTGGTTGAGACCCTGTTCTCCCAAAATTGATATCTGTCAGTTAATATGCCTTTGTAGAGCGTCGTAATATATCTAAAAATATTATGCTAGCCCAGGAATTTTTTCATTCTTTGGAGAAAGCATCTCAGAGGAAGGCTTTGATGACAGTCGAAGCGGATATGGAGCAGGTTTTTGATCTGGAAGTACTTCACAAATTTGACTTCAGCTCTAAATTCATTCAGTGGATTAGAGGATGTGTTGTTGGTTCTAATTTCTCCATTCTACTCACTCCAGCCCTTTCACCCTTTCTAATGTGCATTATACCATCAATAGGGAGTGTAGTATTCCAATCAAGAACACTGTAGTCATATCTTGGCCATTATCTAGCAGCAAAATACAAAATTTTGATTTTGATTACTTGTTTGATAAATTCATACTAAGATGGTTGGAAATGGAGGAACTTGTCTTCGGATGGCTAAACTACTCTCCTCCAATCTGTTCTATCTACAAAATCAATATATGCAGTGGCTAATTGTTCAATGCCTGGTAGAGTTCCCGACAATATTGAAAGTGAGTACATAGCCTTTCATGGGGACACACAGGTGATAAAGGAAACAGCATGTGGTTATAACTAGCGAAGGAGCGGATGGAGATATGGACATCACGGTCATTTCACCCCTGCCTATAGATTTTGCTTAACTGCGTTTTTTCTGACACATTGATTTGTATTCTTTTTTATTTTAGTTTGAGGATTGCCTCCATGCATGTATCCAAGAAAAAGTATAAGGACCAAACATAAATAGTCATCAAACAAGGAACGAGGTATTAATGACATCCTCACTAAACTAAAGATCCAAATCTATGCATCCATTCATAAATACTTTGTTTGATCCATAATCAACTTCAATAAATTTATGCTGTAGTATCTTCTAAATTATAAATCGGATCAGCTCTGATATCATTTATTATAATCTGAAATCTTATCCAAAAAACTAGTTGAACGGTTGTTATTTAGATTTCTTGATTCTTATAATCAATGTGGGACTAAACATACACATACATAGATTCTCACACCTATGATATAAGTTCTTTGAAAATCAAATAAGATATTTTTTTTTGCATGTTTTCCCCCCTCTTTGCATGGTTTAGATGTTTGACATGTGCCATATGCATCTGATTATCGTTGCTCTTGCTTAGACATTCCTTGAGACATTTCTCAATATTTTTCTTAGATGATGAGCATTTTTGCTGATGTAGCAAACTCCCTTGTTAATGATGGTGCCAAGAGGGATGGGTTGTTTATAAGAATGGTTTGCCTCCGTTCCTATGATCTTCTTTCCGCTTCTTGCAGAAATATTATTAAGGGTTTCTAAACCCTTCTTCGTACCTCAATATACTCATCACTTAATATTTCTTTGGAACAGAAGAAATAAGTTATCGTGTACTACCTTAGGAATTGACATGGTCATAAAATTTTTAGGCAATTTGCTTACCATCAAAACCCTGATACATAAAACCCTAGATCCAATTGTAATTTGAATTCTTACATCGAAGAAGAGATGGAAACTTCAGTGTAGGTGTAAGAAGAGAGACAAGAAAGAGAGAAAGCAACGCCTACCACTCATCACAGGTGTCCTGACAAGGGAACATTGATTGAGGATGGGGTTTTGTCTAAACTCATACTAAACCTATATTCATGTTTAGCAAGCAGAATTCCAAGGCTTCAGTAAGCCCTTTTCTTTATCTATGAAAGCATAATGATATTTGGGAAAAGCTTTTATCATGTTACCAGGGGAAGATTAAGAGCAAGTGAAGAATTGTTGACAAAACATTACATATAAAAAGGATCAGTGAAAAAGCTCGAAGACATTCCCTTTGAAGTAGGCCATCTCCATGCCTAGGGAGATTGATGCAAGGAAGATGAAGAAATTTGTGCTCCCAGGTTCCTGCCCACGCTATTGTGACATCTAGTTAACTCTTTCTGCTTGCACCCTCACCTTCCTTATAAACAACAACAACTCACATAATTGGGCAGCTATAAAACAACAACTAACATAATTGAGGCAACCTTATGCACACAAATCAGCATGTCAATTTAAAATATGAAAAGGTCATCCATTCGCAGTTGGATCTGAACTCTGAGAAGCATAATAGAATCTAAGAGTCAGCCAGAAATTAGTTACCAGATTGCTGGAAGCAGTAAGACTCAATTTTTTTTTTTTAAAAGATACATATGGCGAGCACCAAAAACATTACCGTACATCAAATTAGAATATAATTGCTCTTTTCATTTCCTTTCTTCTTTTTGAGAAAAGGGAGTGCAGAAGCCACCCACTTTACTGAGGTAATGAACCAAATAACAATCAACCCAAGTTTGATGCACGATACCTACACCTTCTAATGCAAGTTACAAATGAAGCTTATTTCTTATTCAGGCTTCAGAGAGTTATTTCAGTTGAAAATTTGTACATTTTGCACAAGAGTTGGATCATATCATTTTAGAAGTAATGATAATTCTTAAAAACAGAACAATTTATACAATGACTTAGTATTAGACACAATAGAATTCATCAATTGAATGTACAAGAGTAGTATCCAAGTGCATGATGGAGCCATAAATAGTCCAGCAGCATGTTAGAGAACTTTAGTTACGGGAGCAAAAGACAGACTATTACAAACCAATGAGGGAAAAAACTCTGGTACATGCTGCAAGGAACAGCTTAAGTTTACACCTTGCCAACACAGGAGGGGACATGGAATTTGCTGATGATAGATAACTGGCTGAGCAGATCCTCAGCTCTGCCACCATATTCTGTCCATCAAATGTAATGATGTTACAAGAGATGATAATTTGAAACCATACAAGTATAATATCATGTTTGAAAAGATTTATGTACTCACATTTGAAGACAAAAGAAATTAATATCAGCCAAAGGTAAAATTGAGGGCCTTGCAAGTGAAGCGCCTTAAATACAGGACTAGCTTATTGCATACTTGAGCTATCTATTCAGATTTTAAAGAATCATGTTGTGTCTTTACTGAACAAGACTGATATCCCCGCCGCCCCCGAAAACCAACAGAAAAAAAAAAGAAGAAAAGAACAGAAACCTAAAGGTTCACCTTCAGCTAGGCTAACCTACTCAAAGTAGCTGGCCATCATTCCCTGCCTTGACCTATGAATCTCAGTTAGATCCATCAGAATGGACTTTTAGCTTCGGGATCTCTAATCCATTATTCACCTCTCATATCCCCTTCTTCAACAATCTGTACAAAGTGATCCTATCCTCCTTGTTCTCAATCTCTTTGGCAACACATATTCCCCATGCATTTACAAATCCCAGTTGATGAATCATCAGAAACGCAAATTCCTTCCCTTTAAGATCAACTCTCACATGTTCTTCCTCAGGCCTATGACAATGCATGGTCGGTTCCAAGCTTTTGCATTCATCATCAACATCAAAAGGTTGATGCAATATTTCACTAGCTGAAGGGTAGCCCATGAGTCGATGAAGTCGCGAACCTGTTCCTCGCATGCCATCTCTCCCTTCCATCATATCAGAAGAGTTCCTTGAGACATGTAATGCAGGTTCAACTTCGGCAGAGTAGGACATACCAAATGAGAGGCCGTACTCTTCAGAATAAGATATTGGATCCCCCTATAGCAATTGTTAAAATGAGAAGCAGAAATCTCATTTACAGTAGAAGTTTCTGTACCTTTGTCAACCTCACTCGGTGGATGTCGTGCCTCAGTAGGTGTGCAAGGAATGGTATAAGGTCTGGCTCTATATGAGAACAGAAGAACTTCGGAACAAGCACCACACTGCAGCTTATGCAATCTCTTCCTTGATGTGGAAAAATCCACCGGCAGCTTAAGTAACTTCAAACAACTGTAGCATATAACAAAAGGTGCACCCCCAAAGACAGGCCGACAATATTGCTTCACTGGCTGCCTCTTCTCCTTGGAATGCAACTTCTTTGACTTAACATTAGGTGCCTTAGCCTTGTGACCACATGATGAGAGGCTAGAATACATATGCAGTCCTGGATAGACAGCCTTAGAAGATTGGCAAGGGATATCATGGGCACAAGCCCTGCACAGCCCATTGTGACCACAGATATTATGTGGCAACTCTACGGAAATTTTGTGGTCCTCATGATGGCCATGCAAGCAGGAACAGGGGGGTCGCTCTGGTAAAGGAATCTGAGAAGACCTATTTTGTCGGGGAACAAGTATTCTTGGCTCATATACTTTAGGAGGATGGTGAGCTAAGTTTGTATTAAGGGATTTGGTGATGCTTTCCCGCAGGGTGCCTCTGAAAGGAGGCCTTCCCTTCCCTTCCACTGCTTTATCAAGTAATTCACTAAGTTCCTCCCTCAATTCATCAACCTTCCTCAGTATCTTCATGCCAGCACGTTTAAAAGACTTGAGCTTTGCTGATGAGCTGCCATATGGATTGTTGAGTGAGTCATCATGAGAGAATGTATCCCTTGACATTCTCAAAGACCCTCCATTATCTGGTTCCAATGTGTTCTGTACTGAGTGGAAATCTTCAGAATCGAGTGAAGTTTCCCATTTGCATGCATGGATCTTATGCTTGAAGAAAATTCATCTATATTTGAATCAAACTGATCCAAGACAGCTGAGCCAAGCATCTCATTTGATGGCTTTGTTGGAAAATCTTGAACTTGAAGTTTTGCTCCAATATCAGCAACCATCTTTCTCTCCTCAGAGTCATCTTCTTCTGCTTCCTTTCCTTCAGCATCAATCGAGTCCAGAGCCTTTTTCTGTGTAAAACCACTTTCAGGTAAGATGGGATGATTATTACAAACATGATCATTGCAGCCATCATCAGCAGAGGAGACACTGGCATCATAAGCACGAGAGTTTCTGGTAGTTGATCTCAAAATATTACCATGTTTATTGTCATACACTCCACCAGCTGTGTCCTCCTCTGAGGAAGTATAAAGGTCAGTAGATTCAATAGAATCTTCCATTCTATGACTAAGCTTCAAGCTTTCATGACCCTGTTGACAAAGCTTTGAAGTCTTATCTACTTCAATATTTGTGTCATTTGTTTCAGGCCCAAGAAGATCAGTCGGCTGAGGGGTGTGTTGATCAAGGCCTCTTTCTTCAGTTCTATTTTCTTCATGCTCTGATGATTCTACCTTCTCATGCACATCGATTAAATCATTTGGACAAGATGATTGAATATTTACAGGTACTGGTTTCTCTCTTTCACTTTCCAATTCTGAAGAGATGGAAACCATATCCTTCCCTGAACAGGACAATCCATAGTTCAAGAAGCCACTATCTGGTAAGTCCTGTGAAGTGTTCCCAACTGATCCGAGAGTCACATTTTGCCCACCAGAAATACGGTTTTTAGCTGCATTGCAGAAAAAAAGAAAAAAATTGTCAAAATAAACCTATAAAGAAATAAAAGAGCAACTCCTAATACCAAAAATTGATTGATGAGAATTCTTTACCTCGAAGGATGGTGCCACATCCACCACACTTGTACACTGGAACATCAGCAAATTCTGTGAGAACCTTAAGACATTTCGGACATCTGACAAAACGGACTCCAGGGACAGTGCTGGCCATAGTTTTTTCAAAGAGCTAAAAATACCACTCTGTGACTTAAACTAAAAGGCCTAGTAGGATCTGTGGAAGTGTGCCATCAGTTCTTTCAGCCCTTCCAATGGTTCTACAATATTGAGATGGCAGAACACTTATTCCAACTTGAAGTTAATGAACCATTGCGATATGTTGCTCTGCATCACCAAATGTACAAGAGTAGTCAACATATATGAACTGAGAAATACATGATCCATCAAGATCCTTTGTGAAATTTATATCAAGGAAGATCCCACAACAAAGTGCAGCTAATTTGTAAAATTTTTGGAACAAGCCTCTTCAGTAAAATTGGTCCGAGGAGTGTTCAAAAGATAGTGTAATTTCAAATGTTAGTAAAACTTGAAGCCGTAATTACAGCAAAAAAGCTTTCAAGCCATAAGTTAAAATTGATAAATGTAATCCAAGATACAGAATGTAAATGCATAAACAATATCAGGTCCAGATGCTTCTGAGTTTTGACAGAAAAGAATATCAAATACTACATGCAAGAGAAAGAAACATCAAAGTCAGCAACTTATGAAAACTACAGATTCTCAAAATAAAAGAATAAAACCTAGGGCTGCATAAAAGTGGCAGGAAAATCTAACACATTAGTTGCATCAGATTGTCCGATGACAAGGGTACATATTGCCCAATATTTCGTCATCATTTAATTAAGAAGCCCACAACCGCTATCTTTGGGAAAAAGGGATTTGAAATTAGGTTAGGAGAAGTGGAGATTATCAGAAACCTAGCTCATCCATTCGAAGAAACCCTTAAAACCCAACGAAGCAAAGTAACAAAACACCAATTCCCCAAGCTGCTGACCCCTCTCCCTCAACGAAAAATATAATGTAAAAGAAAAGGTTTGGAGTAAAAACTGGAAAGCACCTAACAGTCCTTGAATGGAAAAAGAAGAAGAAATAGCTCTACTTTTCTGCTAGAAGGTCCAGAAACTCGGAAAATCACATGAAAAAAGAATAGTAATATCCACCAGGGAAATTATGATCTGAAACGAGCTCCTCTCTCATTCTCTTTCTCGTTAATTACCAGTTTCTTTTGGACCATCAAGATATGCAATTTACCAAAAGAAAAAAAAAATCTCTTTTGGCCAAAACATGTAAAAACCGAACCTGAATTATAGAAGCAACTCCAACTCATCTAATTAAGCTAAATTAAGATGACAATCATATCAATTAGGCAATCCAACAAATGCACCAAATTCTCACTCAGCTGAGCACATATATACCAAGAACCTAGAAAACATCAACGAATTAAGAACTCCACCAAAGAAAGGATGCCCGGAGCTTAAAAAGCTAGCAGACATATAAAATTCATACCGATTATGTAAGAAATAAACCAAAAGAGGAAGAAAACTGTCAACCAAAATACTTCAATTCATATCCAAAGCAAGGGAAGCATATTACAATCAATATAATGATAATTTAACCAGAGATGCAGTAAGAGTTAAGGAAAAAAAACTTACAAATTAGACGACTAATATCTCTTCTTTTCTCTTCACCTTCTTCTTCTTCTTCTCCTTTTAGGGAGTTCTTGGTGTGAGGAGACCAAAAAAGAAGCAAATGAAATGAAGAAAAGGAAGCACGGGACAAGGGAGGTGGGCTGACATTTTTTCTTTGCTGTATACGTAATTTTGACCGGCGAGGGCTCAACAAGACCGTGTCGCGGACGTTGGTCAATGCAAGAAATCCGAGGTCCTTCCACAAAATCGAGTCGTGTCCCCTTCTTCCGTATCCACACTAGCGCGTTAGGGCTCGGATGGGACTAAAGAGGGAGGCTACGAGGAAAAGCACCAACAAACGTTGCTGTTCTAAAAGACTACCAGGTGTTGGACTCGGTCTCACCGACTGGTGTTTAATTAATGTGACCGGCACGAGAATAACGAGTTTGCCTGTTCAATTTTCGTATTAATAAACAAACTGGAGCTTACCATAAGAAGTGATCAGTGGTTCCGGATTTAATTTTTGGGTGACATTTTTTTAAGACTTATACTGTCTTTTGTCCAAAAGATATAAATATTTATTTAAACTTGAAATGCCACACCTCCACTTTTTTTGCCCACTGTCAGCATAATAGTTAACAAATTCGGATGCGACATTTTGTATGTAAACACTAATCTTAAAAAGCACCTATTATAGCACGTAATTTTGACATAATTATATTTAATTTATAATAAATAATTAAATTAAATTATTTATTTCATCATTTTCACATATAATACTGCATTACATATAATATAGCATTATCTCAAAAATAAATAATTTGATTATCTAAGGAGAGATAGCTATGTGATTACATGTAATCTTGCAATCCTGTAATCTTACAATAAGATAACTTCAGGACCAAAATATTTTCATAAAAAAAAATTTAAATCTATATTAATAATTATGGATAGTTCTAATTGATAAAATAAAAAATATATATAATAGATGGTTCCAATTAGTGATGTCATCAAAAATGATTGATCTCTAAAATTAAGTTATCTTTCTAGAAATAAATAATAATCAATAAATAAGGATAGAATATTTAAAAAATTAGCTTATATTCTATATAATCTAAATTATATGCCAAATATGATAATATAAGATTTTTTATTATTTTATAATAATATTATTATACATATTAAATATTATAATATAAATTTTTATTATTTTATTAAATAATTATATTATATTTATAATTATATTATTATAATAATATTATCCAGCACCAAAGCCTCCTAAACGCAACATATAGCTGTTGAATCTTGTGGAGACGTATTTTACGTTATAAGAAGCCTCAAAGGTAGGGTGGGTTTTTTTTTATTATTATTTTCAATAAAGCCAGTCATGTGAGAGGACAAATTACTGCACCCACTGTACGTACGGCTACGTCGGTGCACGCCATCGGCCGTCAAGGTGCTTTGCTATAGACCAATCACTGCGATGAATATGAATTTATTTTTATCTTTCTTTAAAAAAAATAGATACATAACTTTCTAGCTCATCTTAATAAAGAAAGTTCAGAATAATTTTTTATTAAAAAAAGGATAGAAAAGCCAGTCTAAAGGGCATCTAGATTTGTTGGAGATGTTATCTGACAAAATCTCCAGGGACAACATCACCCGCCACCCGCTTGGAAGCAAGGGATTTGTTTCACCACTTGGCAAATGTTCAGGTCACAATGGCTGCATGACTATAAATGTTGGGATGGCACCTGAAATCTCCCAGCTGCACCGAAGAAACATCCCGAATACAAAATTATTGCCTCGGTGTGGTCCAGATAGACCAGCCAAATCCCACGGTGGATAACACGCCACATCAATCTTTGTATCACAGATTTTCGATTGTGCGTTATTCACCGTACATATATTTTGAGATTTGTGCTGATCTATCTTTCGTGGTCCAGACAATAATTTCTCCTCCGAATGTGTCCTGAACTTATCGGTATGACTGCTTCTGTATTGCATGCACCAGGTGCAATTGGATCGCATCAAATCAAGGTGCAATTGCATCGCATCAAATCCCGCGGTGGATAGCACGCCACGCTACCCATTGCATTTCACCAAATTCCGATTGCACGCTATCCACCGTCCATATGCTCCGCGATTTGCCCAGGATCACTCGCACCAGGTGCATGCAATAATTTCTCGGCATGGCTCGCGTCACCAATCGGTGGCCCCACCATCCCACCCGTAGACGCGGTCTTGTGCCGCTATCTATCCACCAAGGCGTCTAGCTGCCGACTAGATGACAGGTGTCCTCGATGCGACACACCATGTCTCGCGTCTCAGTCCGTGCAAGTCTTACGCCAGGATCACCTCATGGTCCAAGTGCCACAGCTAATGATTTCTTCTGGATGAAAGCGTGTGAGAGGAGCGTCAAAAGTCTAAAATAACGGCAGCAATATAACATTAGAAGTCCTATTAAGACATAATGCAGTGATTGGAATAAACAGTATTGCTACCATCCCAACGTATGATGGCTGCAATAACCGTCGCTGGTTTAAACCATAGACCGAGCCATCGGTTGTTATTATGATAAAAATTCACCTAATTGCGCATCCGAAATCCCATATTTAGTTCCACTGTTCTTCCACTCATTTGAACGAATAGCATGACCCCAGATACCATGTTTAGTTCAAACTCATCCTTCCGCTTCATAAAACTCTCCTTTGCGAACTTTTTGAACCAATTGCGGGATCCCCATCCTTTTTACATATGTTTGAGCCAATTGTGCGATGCTGGTTTCCCGTGTTTAGTTCAAACTCCTCATTTCACATGAACATCCTTTCTATTAATCATAATTTCATGTAAGGAGTTGGAGGACTAAAATTACGAGAGATGCGATCCCACATCAATTGTGTGTCAAGAATAACTCTCACTTATACGACCAAACCCTTCTCCCCCTCTTAAGACGTCTTTTTCAAAGAGCAAAGCCAAGAGGCCTCCAATCCGGACCTACCCAAAGGCATTCAAATTAGGTGCTGGACAATATCCTATGAAGTTCGAAATTTTTAATCTATTCAAACCAAAAGATCTCTAATCACAATCAACAAAATATGATATGAATATGGGACTCTCTTCCCAAATAGAGCCGATATATAAGGGAGTTGGGCCTACGATCCGAAGAGATAGCCGATCAAAAAGCATCCCCACTATACAATGCATCAGCCACAATTCTGTATTTTTTTCGAACCTCAAGATCAACTATCGAATTAGGCATTACCTGCGGACCCATGCCTATGGTGGCTACCCTACTCTGAGCATTACCTACCGACCCAAGCCTACGATGACCACCCCACTCCAACCACCAACCTCCATCCCAATCGATTTTTGCCTTGACCGTCAACCCAAAGAATGCTTGATCAAAGACACCCGCACACATGTCAAATCAAACTATTAATGGGAACTAGTTGATTGCGCATAAGAAAAAGTTGCATCAACCTCCCAACCCCTATAACTGGTTTAAACTATAAATAAAAACGATCGGCAACACATCAAAGGTGACGGCACTACCCGTAAGATCCAGAGATATCGGATGAAGATTTCAAGAGCATATCCAACAACTTATACGACTTCAATCTTAGCCTATAAATAAAGATGAACAAAAAACCCTCAAAGATACGCAAAAAAATTTTACATACATTCTTTCTCCTCTATTTCAAATTACTGACTTAAACGTCGAAAGATATCCACCGAAGCCATCCCCAATTGAGGACTTTTTTATAGGTCTGATCGCCATCGTTCTCATCGGACTTCGATTTACTCCAATCACTCCGATCCAAATCCGAAACCTACAGCAACATAAGGATTGAGCTCTGCATATATTGATGTAGAGAATATGTAGATACCTTGATGTAGAGGTACACCATGGGAAGGTGGTGGGGCCTAAAAGAATCACATCTGAACCCTTGGAAAATAGAGGGGACCGTTAGAGAGGCAATCAAAACTTCTGAATCTTGATAAGAATGCATGATCGATCCGCCGGTTCTTTCGGTGTAGATTCCTGCCAACCATTCATTTACCAGAGGACCACAAAGAAGACAAGGGCACATAGATGATCCTCGACGAAAAGGAAAGAAGAGAAAACAATAATAGATATCATATTGGAGGCTGTGACAACTATAAACAGACCAAATTTACTTATAATGACAAATCCCATGTGGCTAAAACTTTGACTGCAGAAAGGCTGCACCTAACCTCATGTCCCGATCACTTATAACCTACTTAGAAGATGATATCATTGGACTGCTGTCAAAAGGTTAGCACTAACTGCTGACCATACCCTTCACTTGAGTTTAACTTCAAATCCAGAAATTAACCCAACTTGCCTCTTCAAGATCGGATCATGGACACCATCATGTTCATGAATTTGTCAACTCTAATTCCCTTCATATCTTAATTCAGTATAAATCAGAACGATCCTAAATTAACAATGACCACTTTGGATCACCAGGAGCAAAACTGGCGTGTATACATCATCTCATACCCCATGCTTTAATTTAAATTTTAACGAACTAATGATCTAGATGCTTATATGGTAGTACAGATGTTCGAATTTATGGAAATAATACTAACTAGCAAAATGGGTTCCAAGATCAAAAGATCACATTCAACCATACAAGCCAAAACAGATAACTATACAGTTAAATTAACTGCAGAAACAAGACACATTACCATCATATTATTGAAAGGAAGAAAGGCAAAGTTATTGGGCATTCTCAGAAAGCAAAGGGTCTAACGAGAACTAAATTTCTTGCAAGAAAAAGAAGAGTCAAATGACCCACTTGTAGGACTACCAATCCCAGGCAAAACGACTAAAATTAATCATGAACTACTGGAAGTAATCGTATAATAAAGTATAGCATCCCCATTTTACATCCATAATAAAATTTATGGTAGCCCTAGCGAGCACTATAACCAGGTAGATGAAAGCAAAGTAGGGAACAAAAAGCTTGAAATATACAGGACAATTTCCCACATAAGAAGCTCAAGTTGCCATCACCACAGGACGCTTGTGACCCTGCAGCAACTGCCTGAGGTGACGATAGCCATCACGGTAATGTTCCAGCGAGAAGCACAGTTGCCTTATAGCTTCCCTTTTCCCTCAGCACCATCAGAAATTTCAACCTTCTGCCTGTCCACCTCCTCTTCAAGCTCCCTCACCAGCTTCCTTAACTCCACATCAGCTTTTTGCACCTCCTCGATCTCTACTATCAGCTCAGCATGCTCCAAGTGTAACTGACGTAAATGCTCATCCATCTGGCTAATTCGATCATCACGGCACTTCACATCATTAACGAGGTGTCCACTTTAGCATGAATAGCCTCCTTCTCAGATGTCAGTATCTCAAGTTTTAGGTTGAGAGCATCTAGACTTTGATTTAGCTCAGCAATGTGCTTCCCACTCTCCTTAGATGCTTCCATCTTCTCAGCCTCGAGCTGCCTTATATCATCCTCTAGCTTAGAGAGTCTACACTCAAGGGAAGCATTGGATTGTGACAGGTTGATAGCTTCAGCTTCTAGTGCAGATTTCTCCTGTAAGAATTTTCAGCAGAACTAGCTGCTCTCGCTTCCAATTCCTTAATCACATTTTCTAGCTCTTCAAGACGAGCTTCAAGCAGCAAATTCTCTCCTGAAACCCTATCAACTTCTGCATTCAGTCCCTTGATAACACCTTCAAGATTTTCAACATCAGCCTCAAGACTGGAGTTCTCTTTTAAAAATCTTTCAGACAAATTGACAAGCTCAGTTTTGTACTCCCCAATTTCAAGATCACGATCTGATAATTCGGCTTCAAACTTCTGAGAGGAAGCTGCCATCACTCCCTTTAGATCCTCGATTTCATTCTTATGGGCTGATATCTCAGCTTCTAACATAGCAATTTGTTCTCTAATTCGGCAACCTGCTTCTTTTCCAAACTGAGCTGAATGTTTTCAGTTTCTATAAATGCATTTCTTTCCTCAAGCTTATTTTGAAGACTCACAATCTCTGCTTCTGAATCCTGAAGCTTTGCTTTCGCACTTATCAGCTCCTCCTCCAATGCGGATATCTTCAAGCTAAAATCCAAATAATTCCCATTGTCCATATGTTCGCATTGGTCATTGAAGCACTTATCCTCTTGTATCCGGAGCTTCTCCCTCACATCAGAGAGTTCATCCTCTAGCTCAAGTATCCTATCATGCAGCCTAGAAGAAATGCTATCAACATTAACTTCCTTTGTATCATCAGATTCAGATTCAGAGTCTGATGATGATGACAAGGACCCATCACTCCCCTTTCTGGAGACATCCGAGCTTCCACCAGATCCAAGAAAGAAATGAAAGCTAGAAGTCCTTGGACTTGGTTTAGGTCGTGGTGGCTTGCACTCAGGAGTGAGCTCAGGAGAGAGTGTTGGAGACAGAGGTGGTTCAGAACCAAATCAGACCCAGTACCAGATCCTTGAGATTGGAGTTCTGATTGAACATTCTTGCGCAGCTCACCTGTCACATTATCATAACGCTCGGCTAGGGCACGGTACATGCGGTAGAAGTCCTCAACATGAGAGATAAGCACCGGGCGCCTTTCATAATACATCTCAGCTTTCTTTGCAAAAGAATCCCCTCTTCTTCAATCAGTTTCAGCATTTCCTTGACACGTTTATCCATCTCTGCATAAGAATGGTAATGTGTAATCTAAGTAATAAAGATAATGCACCCATTTGATCCAATCAGAAATCCTTCAACATAGTAAAATATTAAGATTATTAAACCATTTTCCTAGTATATACAGGATGCAAATAGTACAAAGAAGTTTTTATGACAATGTAGCACATTAAAATAAATAAATAAATAAGAGGCAAAGTAGCTAAATGCTCACCTTCAAGATTTTCCATGAGCCATTTAGAGTTTTTGGGACTTATATGACTATCCCACCACCATGAGTGAGATTTTTTAGATGCCATCCGTTTCATCTTTAACAACGGGGAAGAACAATTTGTTCAACAAAACTTCTAGGAAAGACTGCAGATATTCTGTTGCAAGACATGCTAACACTCAATAAAAACTTGTATGTGAAGAACGAGCAAATATTAAAATTAGAAACATGAGTTCCTAAACTTCAATTAAAGCTAGCTATAATGGTAGATGGTATGGCATAAGGTCCATTGCCCAACAACATATGTATACATGCTTGTATGCATATGGATAGACATGCAATTAACTTGTAACTGAGCCAATTGAGTAGATAAAGCATGTTGCATGCTAAGATTAGATGGTCAAACTTGGCTTGAGCCAATTGAGTACATTAGTGCTAACCATACAAAACCATATAGACATGCACACAAAAGCACATATGCATTCTCAGGCAAGTTTAGAGAACTAACATGTTTGATCTCACTATTGTACATGAAAATTTACATTCTTTATGAGTTTGCATGCGAGTTGTATACAAAAGTGTTAAGATTTCTCAACAACAGTAGGCATAATAGTGTGCTGTAGTAACAAATAATGATATATGCAGCCATAAAAGAAATCATATGAACAAAGGTATATTTGGTCCATGTAAAGACCCATGGAACACAGTTTAGTTTGCTTTATGAGCAGAAGCAACTCACATGATATAACAGAAGAAAGAAATGTAGCGGACCAGCAATATACAGAACCTGCCTGGTGACACTAGTACATAGCATGTAATCCACACCAGAATCTTAGAAACAAGTTAAACCGATTTGACCGAGGGATGCAAATGGCATACAAATGGCATCACAAACAAACGGCATAAAAACCCAAATTACAAAAGTATAACCACAATGAACCAAGAAATTAACAAAGATAAACATAAAAACAGCAAGACATAGCAATAACTAAGGGGACACTTGCTCATAAGTGAGATGATCTCTGCTATTGCAATAAGAAGCAATCCTTCAGCAACATCCATGCATGGAAGAGGTCCAAAAGACAGAAAAGGAAGATTTCACAGAGGGAATTATTACTATGATATTATCTGCAAGACACCTCGAATAAGCCAATGGACCAAACTGAAGGACTTTGTCAGGGGAAAAGTAGCCAAATTTAAGGACAATCTAAACCAACCTCCACAAATAGATGTTTCAAAGACCACCCATATAGAAGAAAAATCAACCAACAACTGTCAGGCGGTATGGAATCTCATTGATCTCTGCTCTCCAGGAACCAACAAAGCAGTACTTGAAATCAAACAACAGATAATGCTCACTCATCGTAGTAAGGTCAGTGAAACTAAAGGATTTAGTACCATCCTTGGTGTAGCAATATGCTCGAGGAAATATCGTATCACACTTAGATGATATCAAATGGAAATTAAACCACATCTTGTGCCCATGCTACCAAGTCACAGAAGATTTCAAACAGCACCAGGCAGAAAGCACACCTTTTACCAAATTAGTATTACAATAAAGACGTGGAGCAAAAATGAGGACAGCATGAGGTAAAGGATAAGACTCAGATGAAATAAATCAAAACAAGTCATATACAACAGTTTAGAAACAGATATTTAGACAATCAAATCAAACTATTGCCGAGACCAATTTGAGATCAAAAAAAGGAGCAAAGGCATCCAATTATTCGTATCCTTGGCTAGTCCATCTACGCCACGAACAGACTATTCAATAGTAGTTATGATGCATGAATCAGAAGCCACCTTATTCAACACACACATACTTGTTAAACAGAGAAGCTCTGAAACTTGAGGGGAAGCATAAGGTACAAAAAACCCTATTTAAAATAAATGAACTTGCTTTCATAATAGAGTGCTTAGTTTCATAATCCACGATCACACGTGCTCCAACTAATTGAGCAGGTATTGGTCAATGCACCGAAATAAATGAACATGGAACCAGAGAACATGGTTAGTTCACCCCTGAGGACAAACGCAAGCAACGGATAGGGATTTGAAGCCAACTTCCCTCAGACTTACGCCACTTTAATATTAAAGAACAGACATGGATAGATGAACAGCCCTCTCGCTCTCTCTCTCTCTTCTGGGTTTACCTTTAAATTTTATAGAAGATGATAATGGGACGTGCTTGTATCAGATCCGGAAATTTTAAAATAAAACAAAATAAAAGAATTATATTGACCAGAAACTAAGTAATTCCTGATTTGCATCTAAAATGTAAAATTACCAATACACCCTCCAGGAGAAATCTCAGTGCATTAAGTACGAGACTGATTAAAGAGTTAAACCAGTAGCAAAAAGCAAACTCTCTCCCCTGATGGGATTGATTACCTGTTTACCTTCTCTGGCAAACACTTAGTGGCAGTGAGAGAGATCCAGCAAATTCCAGGAGCTTCCACCCGAAAGCCAAAAAATACATTTGTTAATTTAACAAAAAGAAGTCAATGAAAGGATCAAAATTTCTTCAGAAAAACAATATCTTGGTCATTTTATCAAGTTGTCCGAAGAAAAAAAAATTTAAGCAAATAGATGTGGAATCCATGAACTATTTGTTCTTATTATTATTTCCACGCATCAGTCGCTCTTCTGCCAGTCCGATTTCCATCCGACGCTGAAGGTCTGATGGTGATCCTTCATAAACTGGTCAAACATACTCTCGTCCAATCGAAGAATTGATCATGCGACCTCGACGGACACTACGTAGGAGGTGGAAATCAAACGAATAGATTTTGAAACCCGGGCAACAAAACAACTAAGCTTGCATACAAAATAGTGACAAGGAAACAGATAAATTGAAAATTGAACTCCAGAAATCGATAGACCGAATCACCTCCAATCCAAGAGCCGGTTCTCAACTTTTTCGGTGCCGATCCGCCGTCCGATCCGACGATTAGGGGGTTCCAAGCTCTCACTCCACCGGAGACGGAGCTGGAATCGGAGAACACCGAGGACCAGAAGAGCAACAACTTCGCAAAGAAGGGAAAAAGGCAGAGAGGAAGAACACCTGCAGGCCCCTCTCTCTGGTTCCTCGAAGTGGTGGTCTGTCGGTGTTATATAGTCGAACCGTGATGACCAAATTGCCCATCATTTAATGTTAATTTTGTAGCTCCAAATTACTTATTTTATAACAAATCCGTGTTATGTTCGCCCACCAAGGAATGAGCTGTTAGGAACTCGAGCGCTTCCAGGATCTTCACGCGGGCTCATCAATGCGGTGGATCAATGCTGCCTCAACCGTCCGATTACGTGTCGATGGCCCCAAATTTGACCAGATAAACGATGAAAATTGCTTGTCCCTTGTCATGCAGTGGCTCCTAAGTTCGTACTGTATTTTGAAATTTAATGAGGGTTAGTTCGGAGAAGTGGAGGCCGGCGTCGCGGGTCACGCGGGCGGTGGGGCCCGCGGCTTTTGGTTTTGAGAGCTGGTGGCGCGGAAGGGGCGCCGCCGAGGCGCGCTGCAGGCGCGGGAGATTCAAACTTTGAAACAATTATTGGAATCGTTGGGGCTTGCGTCAGGCGAGCCGGCTGGCAGGGGGCACGAGATGAGATCGCCACCAGGCGGTAACGCGTCGGATCGTGCGTTAGCTCGTGTTGGGTTGTTGGCCGGGAATGAACATATCCCGGTTAAGAGGGAACAGTATAAGGAATGGGGATAGGAACTGGGGAGGGATAGTTGGAAGGTGAACCGTCAAGGGGGGATGGTCATGGACCAGTGTGGATAGGACGTGTTCATCCACAGGACCACCCATCCACGCCTTGACTGAAGCTTTGAAGAATCAAATCACTGGCGACCTCCCAGATTATCAAAGACAGAATGATGGGCCAACATGCATGCCATGGATGGGCAATGATATTGAAAGAAATGCTACCTTCTTATCTTGAAAATGAAAAAATAATAATAAACATAAGGGTGTTGCAGCTGGGAATAGGCCTGACTAACGTGCTGAGCTGGTTGAGCTATTGACGTGCCTGAATGGTTGGCTACTTAGGCCGTGGAGGTCAAATCACAATGTGCCTCTGAGATGAGAGAAAAATGATGGCTGTTGTGCCCGGATGGTGATGAATTTGATGTCAGTCACTTCCAGGATCTCTCTCTCTCTACCAGTGACGGCTCCGTCATAATCGTGAATGATTTTTCATAATCGTGTGACAAACACATAAGATGTATTGGCGAAATGTCTTTACGTGATCTTTTAAATGTCGAATGTGTGATTGATTACCAATAATAGCCGATCTGCATGCTCGAACTCTTTGACAATGGGTATCGACCATCGTCGGTATAAACCATTCTTAGAGGATCACCTAGCAAAAATGCTCTCAAGCTCCTTTTACGCCGACCACTCTATCACGTTATAATTGCGCTTGCGCTGTCATTCTGCTGCTCTCACAATACTTCCACTAACAAAGAGCTTCCCTATCTTTACTGTTTCAAATCTAATCAATGTCCGAGTAAAGATCCAAATATGATCTCCTCCATCCAGCATCATCAAGAGCAATTGGCATCAAAATCATCACCATCTCAGCACAACAATCATCATATCACATCGGAGACACATCATGATCTTCATCTGACCACCACGACCCAAGCAATCAGCTATCCAAATACTTTAATAGCTCAGCCTACTCAGCATCTTAGTCGGACCGATTTTCAGCAGCAATAGGGGATATGTTTATGAACTTCGAAGATCCTATGGGACCGGAAAGAAAACCTTTAGGATCATTTTATCCTATGTGAATTGCATCCTAAGACTATCGTATTCAAATCTGCTCCTCCACTCCATCCTTTCCCTCTCCAGGGCTTTTTCTATCTAGCCGGTCCAAATAGCCTTGAACAAAAAGTTATCAAACTCATCCATGCAGTTTAAATTACCATACCAGCATTTTAATTGTTGAGATAAGTCCTACTCACACTATCTCGCCTTAAGATTTTTGCATACACGTATTCTAGTTATCTTGTCAAAGCCTTGGATGCTCCCACGGTAGTAAGTGCCTTGCTGGAAGTGGAAGGCCCCTACTTTTGTGGTATATCAAGTCCTGGATGGTGCATCTCTAAGTATTTAAGCTGGAATAAATAAAGTGCATGTGAATCTCTCTTCTTCTTACCGGAAAGAAAAAAAAAAAAAAACCAACGTGCCGTAGGATAGACTTAATTGAGAATTTTATTCAATATTTTGATTAGAAGAAATCATGCTTGTAACTTTTGCATCTCAAGTTTGAAATATCATCTATCATGCCATCTCATGGAATGCAAGAGGATAAATGATGTAATCTGGACAAGTTCAATAAAGATTTACGGCCACTGATGCAAAGAAATTGGGTTGGAGGCCACGTTCATAACATTTCATGGTATCAATGAAAATTTAATGGACTTACCTTTTTTTTTTCTAAACAAATTCAGGACTGGGTGAAATCTCATTCTTCATAAATGAATCTCGTTAAAGATATTTCTGCTCCTCCGTCTCTTTATAGTCTTTAATAATTATGAACCCAGACAGCAAATTGGCAGGACATATCCCAATGCCGATCCTCCTTTATGGAAGAGATTTTGGTATTAATCGGTGGTAGTCTGTCACCCGAGTGTTTTGACCTGCGGTTATCAAACCACCATTTTGGACAATTATTGGTGATGCCTCCACCTTATATCATCAAAACAAAGAAAGAACAACAAAAAGAATAAACTCCAAAGAATTTTATATATTACTCTCTCTTTCGACATCACCTCACAAAAGAATTTTGCTAAAAATAGAACTTTACAAATGAATTCTGCAAATTTTTGGGTCACTTGTTAAGATTCATGAGAGAATATAATATATATATATATATGGTAGAAAGAGAAAATATATTGAAATGCTTACAATTCATGCATGAGGATAAATGCGGAGCAGTTTCGAATTACACTAATGCAGGACTTGGCTACCGTGCTCCAAAGGAGGATACAACTCATTGCTTGTACCGTCTAATGATTTACAATTGTGCACCCTGAAAGTAAATTTTGGTTGTCAAGGAGCAATGATAGTTTCCAAGGTTTAGTCATCTAGACAACAAGAAGAAGCCTGCAAAAGTGGTAGAGAAACACATCAAGAGGGCAATCCGGTAGCTGCACTCTGCAACCCACAGATGCAACAGGGGCCTTTTTTTCTTTTTTCTTGCATTTGCAAGCATCAAAGGCCAAGTCTAACAGGAAGAAATGATAAGCATCCATTACAGCAAATCAGTAAGCAAACCCTATGCATCTCTTAGTTTATTAAGTTCATTTTATTGAAGAATCTGCTAACAGGATTTAAGTGCAACATTGGATGGTTGGTTGCATTATTATGTCATACAAAGCAAGTATATTGAATAATGGTGGGGCACAACATGGTTGCTTGTCCATGGGGACACTTGGGCTGGCAGAACCAAACCCACGTCCCCTACCATGCACAGTAAACCTACACGTGAAAGGCCTTATAAGCTTGGATACAGAAGAAGGTAACTTGAAATTCTGATTCTTAATAGCATCTCCTGGTCGGTCGGCATAGTTATCCTTCTTTTATATACAAAAGTACAACCAAAGCTTTCATTTTGAAAAGATAACAACTTTACTAATCAAGTCATGGTAGGTTTTGTCTTTCATTTGAGAAAATTATTTCTAAAGCTTTTTATGTGAAAGGTTAACAACTTTATAATCAAGTAATCTTGTAGAAGCAAATTTTTAATATGCTTACGGATAACAACCTTCGAAAAAGCATATGCTTTAATATTCATTCTATATAATAAAATTTTCATCGTATGTTTGGATAAATGGACTGAAAATCTTATTAGATACGTTAATTGGACCGGTACAACTAATTAAATAATAGGATTATAAACTGAGCTAGATCTATAACCATAAGTAGACAGAAATGATTTGGAATTGATCGGCTCGAATCCCATTGAAAGGGAAAAAAAAAATATTAAGGTTAAGGTGAAAGGATTCTAATATTAGAGCAACATCCACATTTATAACCGGAATGACGGGTATTATAACAAGTATGATAACAAGTGGAATGCAACGACAGAAATCATAAGGTTCATCCGAATCAATGCTCTGGTTTCAATAGAATGTGACAAGCATATGGACATCTGGGTGCTCAATTGGTATTTTAATATGAGTAAAGTGTATGATTCATCTAGACCAGTTTTAATAAAATGTGACAGGCGGTCATCTAGGTCCCAAGTTGGGTTTCGTATTGGTTAGGATGGGGTGGGTAGATTCTATACTAGTCGTAAGTTGAAAAGAGATCACATGATGTGGTAATTTTAGTATTTAATATTCGGCTAATAACACAAAGGTCTTTCGATAACTGCATAAGCCATTTAATCCAAGTACCTTGCATTTATATTATCTTTTTATATTAAATATATTACTACGCATTAGTAAAATCTAAATATTTATTAAATTTTGTCACTTTAAAATCCAATGCAGCCTATTAGCTCAGTTGATTAGAGCGCACAAGGTCGCAGGTTCAGGACCTGCATGGCCGTTTAATCTAAAGACTTTTTATTATTTCTATAAAATATAATTTATTTTTACATAGATTATATTTTTTGTTGGCTGTAAAATTATTCTCATTTTATATAGAATATGTTTGTTTTATATCTTTCCACATGATCAGTTGTTTATTTTCAAATACTATATTAATTGATTATTATATTAAACACAAGGTTTTCAACATAATCTAAATGCTTCTATTTGTATTTTTTTACATAAAATATATCATGACATGTTAATTTAACTAAATGTTTGGTCACTTTAAAATTTAATATGGCCTATTAGCTCAGTTGGTTAGAGCGTCGTGCTAATAACGCGAAGGTCGCAGGTCTCGAACCTGCATGGGCCATTTAATATAAATATTTTTTTAAATATATTTTTTTTATATGCAATATATTTATTTGTTGACTATTAAACTATTCTCCTTTTCATATTCTTTTATATATTTCTGTGTGACTACTTTTTATTACCCCACCACAAGTTATATTAATTAATCCAAATATCTTTGATTTGTTGGCTATAAAATATATTCTCCTTTTTATATAGAATTTATGTTTGTTTTTATATGGAAATCACTTGTTTCATTTTATACTGTTCTTATCCAAATTTACTGAGCATCATATCCAGCTATATTTTCATGAGTCCTATTTATTATTTAAATATTTGAAATTACATTCCTGATGAAATATGCTCTCTATATAATCTATGTGCAAATGCGCATTTAGAATGGAGAATTATAATTACAAATTAAATTCATAATCACAAGATAAAATTAATCGATATTATGTTATTATATTATTATATTATTAAAATGCTTCCAACATGGTTCGAGAGTTAGACGTCGTAGGTACCAACCAACCATGCTCAGGCTGGCTCGGATCTCTCAGGTTATTAATCATATCAAGACCCAGATTTCATATTTCTATACACAGCCCATAGACAAAATCATTAGAAAATTTTCCAAAGTTACTACGGGAAATAAGATTCCTGACATGTCCCACTATAGTTTATCAGTTATATTAAGACCCAAAAATTTTTTCTATACTAATCATGGAATCCTTCTATAATCAAAATGGGATGATGACATGGCCCTTAGTTCACTATTCGTAATGAAGTCCAAATTTCATGTTTCTATGAGGACAGAATCATTGTGAAATCACTATATAAAACAAGAGAAATGAAATTCAATGCCAAGGCCCTATGTCATTCATTAATCACAACATGATCAAAATTTTCATATTTATTTAAGATGACTATAAAATTATTTGAAAATCACTATATTAAACCTGAGAAATTAAATTTAATAAGATCCATCTTCAGGATTCACATTATTAAGAACCAAAATCCATGTTACCATACAGCTATCAGAGAACCACTTTTGAGTCATTATATAAAATATGAAAATAAATAAAATTTTACGTGTATACCTTCTTAAAATTCAAATTTGCATGAATATCTTTTCAAAATTGATATTTGTATATATACTCTCATAAAATACTTATTTTGCATCTATATCATTTTTTTCTTTTTTTTTTGCATATATACCCACATCATTTAATATCGTTAAAAATTAATGATTTAAAATTTAAATAACTAAAATATCCTTATGGATAGATATAGTAAAAAAAAATTTATA
>KE504655.1:206436-236032 GCA_000441515.1 Elaeis oleifera | reverse complement strand
GAATTTTTATCGTTAATAAGTTTTATTTATGACATAACTAAAATTTTATCATAATAATTAAATTATTATGAATGAAAACTTACATTGTAAATAATCTATAATATTCTATATTTTAAATTTTTATTTTCTTCAAATATTAGTGATGAAAATTTTTAAATATAAATAATAGTTATTTATGATAAAAAAATATTTTTCATCATAAAAATTTTAATTATTTACGATGAAAATATTTTCATCGTTAATATTTGGATATTAAATTAAATAATATTTATTATTATAATAAAAAAATCATCAAAAATAAATTTTATTTAAGATGAAATTTATTTTTTATCGCTAATATTCTTTATTGGCGATGAAATTATTAAAGCATCGTAAATATTTTTTTTTATCGATAAAAATTTTGATACATCGCAAATAGGCTTATTGGCGACAAAAAAATTTTTGTTGCAAAAAAAATGATCGCAAAAAGACCATTTTCTTGTAGTGTTGGTTGGCCCAGATGTCACCACTTGTTAACATCTGGCGAGATCTTGGTTTGAGTGCTTCGATCCTGACCGTTGAGGGATCCTATATATATAGGATCGTTTTCAACCAACTTTTAACTTTTCATTTGTCCTTTTTGCTGTGAAAACTCTGTCGGAGGATCGTTTCAGCGTCTGAAGATTCTTCCTTCCTCGTCTTCCCTTTTAAGTTTCAGGTTAAATCCTCTATATATTACATCCCGGAGCAATATCAGCTTTTTGCCCCTGATGCCAATGGTCGGGTGAATGCTCCTCCTTCGGGCCAGATAGCTTTCTATGTCGAAGATCTTCGGACGGATCTTCGATTTTTGATTCCGGAGTTCGTCCAAATATTTTGGACTACTACGGTCTCTGCCCTGCTCAGCTGGCACCGAATTCAGTCCGGTTAATAATCAATTTTGCTCTGTTGTGTCGGTTACTGCCGACCATACCTCGTCCTTCACTTTTTCATACTTTTTTTATCCTCCAACCTCACCCAAAGGCCAGGGATTGATGGTTCTTCAACCCTTGAAAACCTCGTCCTTCACTTTTTCATACTTTTTTTATCCTCCAACCTCACCCAAAGGCCAGGGTTGATGGTTCTTCAACCCTCGAAAAGGCTTTCTTTCATTACCAATCTTCCATCATCCATCAATGGGTGGAAGAACCAATTCTTTTTTGCTTCTTCCTCTCTTTCTTGGGGCTTCTTTTTCGCTGGGGCGATCCAAGAACCGATCCCAACAATAACAGTCAGGTGGAGGTCGACGATCAGGAGGACTTCCATCGACTGAAGGATATTGCGATCCCACTGCAAAGGGAGCTTATGACCGAACAGGCTCTCTATGACGCCGGTCTTAGTTCGGTCGCCAACTTAGGTATAGTATAGTAGGTCATTTCCAACTTTATTCTTCTTTATTTTGGATTGTATTACCTTTTGCTCTGATTGCAGCCATGCAGCTGAAGGTGTGAGTGTCGCTCACCGACATTCGTTAGTACGCTATCAGGAAGAGGGCAGCGTCTGAGGTTGGACCTTTCCGACCATAGAAGAAGAGTCGAGTTGCAGTTTCGGCACAGGCTCCAGTTGCTGCTTTAGTGCAAGCTCCAGCTGCTTCTTCAATGTTGGGTCAAGCTGCTGCTTCGATGTAAGCTCGAGTTGCTATTTCAATGCAAGCTCGAGCTGCTGCTTCAACGTCGATTGAGGAACCCGAGGCACTGTCAGTTCCTGAGCCGGTCCTGATGCTGTCAGCTCCGACAGCACTTCCCACTGTGCCATTTGCAGAAGGGGTGGTGAGAGAGGGAGCTGCCGCAGCAACGTCGGTAGCTCCACCAACCAAGGAGGTTTGGACTGAAGCAGAGGTTGCGGTCGAACCTGAGCGTCGGCAGCTGCACTAGTTGCTCCTTCAATAGGAGTTTCTTTGACACAATCCAGTTCAAATTTTCCATGCTTTCAAATGTGAGGCCGCCGAGAGGAGATCGAGAAAAGCTCCGATGACTTCGACGGATGATGCAGCGTCAGAGGGCCACACAGTCCATTTCAATCTTGTAGTGCTCAAAGGTGAGTTGGCCTTGGTCAACCCAACATTGGCCAAATGGCTTCTCCATTCCGTAATTCTCGTGACTGACCGAGAGAGTCGAAGAAAAAGGATAGTGGTCGAGATGTTCTCATCCTTCTACCCGATGATAGTCAGGGTAAGTCGTTTTCTTTTTTTTTTCTTTTCTTTTATCTGACTCATCTTCTGTCTGCAGTTGATCCATGACATATCTGCCTTAGAAGCCGGCTCTGATAAGTTCGGCAACTTCTGTTGGATATGGATGAATAAAATGATGGTTGTCAATGCTGAAAAGATGGCTGTCTTTGAACAGCTTAAGTCGGCAGCTGAGCGAGACGTCAAGCTTTAGCAGGAGATCTCTTGATTGACTGACGACTTGGAATCTTCTAGAGCCGAACTTGAGTCGGCTCATTAAAATATTTCAGCTCTTGAGTCGAAGGTCAAGAGCAAGAAACATTCCATCCACCGACTTCGACGGGAACGAGATGGATGCATTGCTGAACTCGAAGCCGAACGTGGATGATATCGGACCAGCCTTGAAAGGTTGGCACTAGCCGAAGAAGAGTCGTCTTCCGCACGAACCGATATTGAGTTGGCACGAGCCGATACTAAGCTGGCAAAGACGGAAGCAGAGTCGGCGAGGGAGGTGTTAAGTCGAGTGATCGAGGACTTCAAGGATTCAAAAGAATTCAAGAAAGAGATCCTCGAAGGCGGATTTGTCTCTTACTGCATCGGGTATGAAGACAATCGAGATGCGATTGAAAATTATACCTGAATCTCGATTTGAGCAGTATTCTTTCTCCAGGGTCGAAAGACGAAGCTGCTGAAGAAGATGCAGTGTCGGTTGAAAGAAAACACCGACACCACCACCACAAAAAGTCGTCCAAATCTCCGAAGCTACTTTAGAGCAAAGAGATAAGGACGGCGACGAAGTTTGATCGGTGTAGTTTATTTCTTTTATAATCAGACACTTATAATCAAACTTCGGTCCAATTTTGTAACCTCTTTATAATGAATGAAAAGAATTTTTCTAAGTTAAGACTTCTGTCTGATTGTGCTTTGTCTGCAATGTAAATTATTTAATTACCGAATATTAATCGGTTAATCGATCGTTTGATAAAAACTTGTAAAATCACCTAGTAGTCACATAGTTCTTTTGACGTACTTTAAGAATTAGGATAAACGATAATAAGTTGAATACTCTGAGTCTGACGATTAATCGGTTTATACGTCATATCGTTTGATAATCGATGGCAAGCCGAATATTCTTCCACTGGCTGTAGCCAAGTCGGTATAATTTCAATCCGATCTTGATCGTATTGGCATAATGTTCTGCTTAGTTAAGACTAAGTCGGCATACTAGTCTTTCGATTATGTTTGACTTTTACAGTGAAAACCGATATGTATTTAATACCAAGACATAGTCGGTATTTGGCTGTTTACAGTGGAAAACTGAAATATATTCAATACTGAGACATAGTCGGTACTCGACTTTTATAGTAGAAAGTCGAAATATATTCAATACCAAGACATAGTCGATACGACGGTCTTTACAATGAAAATTGGTGTAATTAAAGTCGATTCTTACAATAGAAAATAGAGATAAATTTTGTGTTGAAGTATAGTCAATAGTTCGACTTTTACAGTAAAAACCGACATATAGTCGATGATTGATGAAAGCCGATCGAGATTTGTGATTTTAAAATTTAAAATCTTATATTTCATTCCGAACAATATGTACATGGATAATTTTATTGATGATATATCTTTAAATTATCGGCATTTCATGTTCGAGGAATAGCCGACCTTCAAGTGTTTCCAATCGATATGCTCGGTCTGAGTGTTTCAGCTATTCTGTAAGGTCCTTTCTAATTTAGAGATAATTTTTCTTGATCCAAAGATTTTGAGACTTCTGCTTTCCTTAGGATCAAGTCTTCTGACTGAAAGATCTTCGATTTGACTCTTGCATTATAGTACCGGACTACTTTTTGCCGATATGCAGCCATCCGAACTTGAGCTTGCTGCCGGATTTTTGGTAGTAGATCTAAATCAGCTCTCCGACATTCGAAATTGTTCGGCTCACTGTATTGTTCGACCCTTGTTGATGGCAATCCGATCTCGAGCAGGATCATCGCTTCTGTTCTGTAGGCCAAATTGAATGACGACTCTCCTGTCGGTATGCGAGGAGTTGTTCGGTATGTCCATAAGATTGGATATAGTTCTTCTATCCAGATGTCTTTAGCTTCATTTAATCGGGTCTTAAGTCCATGCAGAATTGATCGGTTGGTTACCTTCACTTCTCTGTTTGATTGTGGATGGCCGACTGAGGTGAGTTTGTGCGTAATATAAAATTTTGCACAGAACTCTTTAAAATTTTGATTATCGAATTGTCGATCATTGTCAGTGATGATGGTGTGTGACAAATCGAATCTGTATATGATTGATTTTTGAATAAAATTTTTCATCTTATTTTTGATAATTTATACCAGAGGTTCAGCTTCTACCTATTTGGTGAAGTAGTCATTAGCAACTACAATGAATTTTCTCTGACCAGATGTCGGGAGAAAATAACCAAGTATGTCAATTTTTCACTATGCGAAGGGACATAGTGCAACAATCGGTATAAGCTGGCTGGCTGGTTGGTGCTGGATATTCACATATTTCGGACATGGTTCACACTTTCAGACAAGCTCAGCTGCATCTTTCTTCATGGTGGGTCAATAATATTTTTATCGCAAGACTTTGTAGGCTAATGATTTGCTTCCCAAGTGATTTTTGCAAATCCCTTCGTGAACTTCTTGGAGTGCATAGTCGGTATCTGTTGATCCTAAACACTTTAGCAAAGAAAGAAAGAACGATCTTTTGTAGAGATAACCATTCATCATAATATATTGAGAGGCCGTCCATCGAAGTCGTTTGGCTTCTGAGGGATCCATAGGAAGAGTCCCACTTGTTAAGTACTGGACGATCGGATCCATCCAGCTTGGTTCAACAGTGAGCTGTAATACCTCCTCAACCTTGTCGACACTCGACTGTTCGAGACATTCAACGAATGTTCGACCCAATGAGTTGAAAAAAGTAGTTGCAAGTCAGGAGAGTATGTCGGCTCCAGCATTTTCAGTTCTTGAAATATGAAAGATCTCAAAGTATTTCAAAGTTGATATAAGATCCTTCACCTTCTGAAGATATTTCATCATGATTAGATCTCAAGCTTCAAATTCGCCCTTGATCTGTCTAGCAATTAATTGCGAATCGATGAAGACCTTCAAACTGTCGATGTCAAGTTCTTGGCGATCTTCAAGCCGACTAAGAGTGGTTCATATTCGATTTGATTATTCGATGCTTTGAAGTTGAACAGAAGGGCATATTCAGTGACCATTCCTTCGAAATTTGTAAGAATGAGACCTGCTCCACTGCCCCGCGTATTAGATGCTCCATCAATATGCAACACCCAAGTCAACTTTAGGTCAGGTTCGGGAGTCACAGTCAGCTTTATTGTATCATCAATTTCATTCTCTGGTATATTGTCGGATACTGTACATTGGACGACGAAGTTAGCTAGAACTTGCGCCTTCATTGATGGGCATGAATGATATTGTATGTCGAATTCATCAAGTTTACTGCCCACTTTGCCATTCGATCCAAAGTATCAAATCGATGCAAGATTGCCTTCAACGATTGATCGATCAAGACTACATTCGAATGTGCTTGAAAGTATAGACGAAGTCATTGCGATGATATAATCAGAGCATAGATCATCTTCTTCACTCTTGAATACCTCATTTTAGCATTATGTAGCATCTTGCTGGTGTAGTTGATCGATCGTTAGATTCGATTTTCATCTTCTTGAACAAGCACCGAACTGACTGCTTTAGTCGAAGTTGCCAAATAGAAATATAGTATTTCTCTGACCTTTGGTTTTGTGAGCAGAGGCAGAGAGGCCAAGTACTTTTTCAAGTCTTCGAAGGACTGTCGGCATTCATCCGACCATGAGAAATCTTTCGTTTGTCACAAAGTCTTAAAGGAAGGCAAACATTTTTCAGCCGACCTAAAATGAATCGGTTGAGCGTGGTGACTCTTTCATTAAGTTCCTGTATCTCCTTTTTGGAGCTCGGGTGCTTCATATTGATGATAGCTTTTATCTTCTCGAGATTAGCCTCTATTCCTCATTGTGACACAAGAATTTTTAAAAAATTTCTTAGAAGTCACCCCAAACACACACTTAGTTGGATTCAACTTTATCTGATGTCATTTAAGTGTGCTAAAGACTTCTTTTAGATCCCGAATATGCTTTGAAGCTTGGGGGCTTTTCACCAGCATATCATCTACATATACCTCTATATTTCACCCGATCTGTGCTTTGAAGATCTTATTGACAAGCCGTTGGTAGGTGGCTCCAGTATTTTTCAAATCGAAAGGTATCACTTTATAGTAGTATATGCCTTTATTGATTACGAAGGATGTGTACTCTTCATTTTTAGGTGTCATCCGAATTTGATTATATCCAACGAAGGCATCCATGAAGCTTAAAAATCTATGGTCTGAAGTTGCATCAAACAGATGGTCAATCTTCGGTAATGAAAAGCTGTCCTTTGGATAAGCTTTATTCAAATCTGTGTAGTCGATGCAGATCTTCTATTTTTCATTGGCCTTCCTCACCATTACCATGTTGGCAAGCCAGTCGGGATAAGAAGCTTTTCTGATGAAGCCTGTTGCGAGGACCTTGTCGACCTCTTCGTCAATGATCTTCTATCTTTCGGGGGCAAAAGATCGTTTCTTCTATCTCACCGGCTTGACATTTGGATTGATATTGAGTCAGTGAGTTATTATATCCGAAGGGATGCCTGGTATGTTGGTGGCCGACCAAGCGAAGATGTCGGCAATTGCTCTTAGTAGATTTATTAATTACTGTCGCTCCGGATCAGACAGCTGTGATCCAATTTGGATCATTTTTTCTGGATCTTCTTCTTTTAGTGGGATAGAAACCAGTTGTTCAGCTAGTTCACCCTTCTCCTGATTCTCTCTTTGGTCCAACTTGTCGACGGATAGAGAGTTCAAGTTTATTATTTTGAGTGGAGACTAAGAAGCAGCGCCGGGCTAACTGTTGGTCTCACGCATTTCTCCGACTCCGTTCCTTATCAGGAATCGGATCAATAAATGGTATGTTGAGACCACCACTCTCAATGCATTAAGGCTAGATCGTCTGAGTGTGATGTTATATACCGAAGAAACTCGGACAAACATGAATGTCACAAAAATAGTGCTCTGCAGTGGTTCAGTTCTCCACAGTTAAGGAGAGAGAAATTTTTCCTTCCACAGTCACAACATCTCCAGTAAAACCAACCAATGGCGTCAAAACTCTTCTGAGTCGATCAGTCGGCAGTCGTATTTGGAAGAAAATCTAATAAAAAAAATATCAGTCGAAGTTTTATTATCTACAAAGATTCTTTTTACATCATAATTTGCTATTATTACCGAATAACAATAGTATCATCATGGAGAGTTTGAATTCTCCGAACATTTTTTTTCGAAAAAGTTATTACATCATTGAGTCGTCACCTTTTCGCTGACTCTTCTTCGAAAGTTGCCTCTCAATTCAGTTGTCCAGAGATCATGTTGATCACTCCTGCAGTCGGCTGATTATTGATAGTCTTCTCAGTTTGTGGCTGAGGTCGTCGGTCGGTAGGAGGTTGATTCGACAGATCTCTTCGATACTTTTCGAAGTAGCCTCGTCGGATCAGGGTCTCTATCTCATCCCTGAGCTGGATGCGTTATTCAGTATCGTGATCATGATCACGATGGAACCGACAGTACTTCCTTCGATCATGATTTCTCGAGGGTGTCTTCATCGGTGGGGGGGTGTTGTAGGTATTCTGCTCCTTCAATCTCCATGAGAATCTGCACACGAGGAGCAGAGAGAGGAGTATAGGAGTCATACCTACCATAGTTGTTTTGGCCGTAGTTCGACTTCAGACTCCATCGTTGAGGTAAAGCTTGTTTATTAGAGGATGGCCGACTTGATTTGATCGGAGCTCCATTTTCTTCTATTTCTTCTTCTGACTTTTGCCTTGGCGTCGTTCAGAAGCAGCCTCATCCGCATGGATATACTTGTATGCGCGTTCGAGAAGTTTAACATAGGTCCAGAGGAGAGTTTTATCCAAAGAGTAGGAGAACCTAGATCCCTTCAGACCCCTCTTCATGGCCGATATGGCCATATCTTCGTTGAGGTCCCTGACCTCAAGTGTGGCCGTATTGAAACGGGCCACAAAGTCTCTTAAAGTCTTAGTCTCTCCTTGTTTGATTGAGAAGAGACTGTTGGATGTTCGTGGCGGTCTTCGGCTAGTGCTGAAGTGAGCCACAAAGAATGTTCTAGCTGCTCGAAGGAATCGATGCTTTTCGATTGAAGCCCGGAATACCAGGCTCGAGCAGCTTTTCGAAGAGTTGCCGGAAAGCTAATGCATAAGAGGGCGTCAGTTGCCCCCTGGATCATCATGAGAGCTTTATAGCTCTCCAAATGGTCGATTAGGTCGGTGGAGCCATCGTATGCTTCCACCTGTGGCATCTTGAATCGAGACAGGATCGGCTCGTCCAAGATGTGCTGAGAGAGAGGCTGAGCGGTGTGGAAGTTGTAGTTATTAGAGGATTTCTGACCTTCCATCTGAAGTTAGGTAAGTTGGTGTTCGATTTTTCAGAACTTGCATTCATAATCGTCTATTTGCTGTTGTCGGGAGACTCCAAAGGTGGAATCTCCCGACGAATTTGAGGAGAAGCAGAAGGTGTCCACAGCCGTTTCTCCTTCTTAACACTGTAGAGATGGGAAGGACAGGGGGAACATCGTGAGTAGTGGGTGACACAGTGAGAGTGCCAAGGATGTGGTCGTCCGTCCTGATGGGAGTGTCGAGACGGTCGCTCTGGGGAGGAAGAAGGTGACCGCCGCGGAGGGCAACGGCTATGCCTAGATAGCACCGACTGTACCACCGGCTGCTTTGTCGGTGGTTGCTGCTGGGTTTGCTGTTGTTGGAGGCTTTTGACAGCCTCCGTCAGCATATTCATTTGCTGTACAAGTACAGTGATCTGGACGTCCATGGTGACCACGAGATGCGAGGAACTAGGCTCTGCTACCGGAGATGGGAGAGGAGGATCTTCTCGATGGAAAAAGTGCCTCGCCGAACCGATTGAAAGTTGGGCTCTAGTTTTCGGCATGATTGATTGCATATTTTTTCCTACCTAACGCGCCAATCTGTTGCGGCCAACTCCCTATCGTCTGTCGCCGGTGATGAGTACCTGCAAAACAGCATTCTCACAAATTGGAGTTGTCTCCGATGGGGACCCTCCGATGCTTAAGTCAGAGCGAAAATTGGTGAACAGTAGTAGATTTGAGTATCGAGAGTAGCAGATCTCTGGTCCGAAGTGTCTTACTAGTACTGTTCCCTTATCCTCCTTTTATAGATGAATTTGATGTAACCGTTGAGCACGTGGTCATGCTTTTTATGGCGCTAAATTATCAGACCATAATTATGGAGTTAGTGGGTTGTTAATTCTCAGTAATTGTCATGACACGTAGTCGATAACCGTTCATAACGGTTACAGCATGTTGAACAGATTGGCCGACTATATGTCGGTTATCTTAGTATGTCGATAGCACATTCGAGTGACTATCGGTTAGTAGTTCTGATATGTCGACGGTCTCAAGTCGGAAATTATTCTACTGTTTGTTGGTAGTAACCGAGTGCCAATCAGTTCGCTAACGATGAGTCAGTGTCAGTCGATGCATAATCGGAGTTGTATGTTCAGTCGATTGACTTGAGTCGGATGTCGAAGATTGGTTGATTTGAGTTGGAGATCGATTGACTTATCCAATCCAATCAGTGTTTTGCGTAAATACAATCCAATAATATAAATTAACTTATTTATGGCAAAAATTTCATGCAGTAGAATACTTAAAAAGAAAAAAAAAGACATGCTCTTAACGAGACTTAATACCGTACCTATTCACTAGCACGCAGGCCCAACCCGATATGGTCCCCACAAGTTCCATCGGGGACGCAGGCTTTCAAATTTGGGTTACCCAAGTGTCTCAACGTTATCTAGTTTAGCATTCGAGGGTGACAGGGGAGCGTGATAAGTCCGCGTCTCATCACTATAAACAAAGAATTTTTTGGCCCTCCGACCCCTCTCGTCCCACGCGACTTCTTTGCTTGGACGCCCAAACGACGTCACGTTGATGGCAGCACGATTGACACGGAAGGAAGCCGCCCCATCTCCATCGGACGGCTCACGATGTTCGCGTAATCGCGTTGCGTTCCGCGAGCCGATTTTGAACGCATTTAGGGGGTACGGATTCTCCAGTAAGATAGTGCCACGTGTCCTACATCGTTCCGCCCACCGGTCTGCTGAAGGCCGCCTCCGCGAATAAGAGTGCCGGAGTGGATCGGGGAGGAGGCCGTCGAGCAATCGCCGGTTCCTCGATCCGATTGTCGCTCCCTTCCAAAGGTTAGAAATTTTTCCCTTTTTTCCATTCTTCGTTTCGTCGATATTTATTGTGGGTTTTTAGGGCATCGGATCGGGATCTTTAGCTTTTAGACGGGCTTCAGTTCGATTACATATGTGAAGTTCATATTCTGATCGATCTAAAAGTTATTGTTTCTCTTTCTTGTATGTAAGTTTTTAATCTTTCATCCTTTTAGTTCCCCAATTTTTTGTGATCTGATCTAATTTGGTTGATAGCATCGTTTCTGGAGGGTTTGTTCTTTGTTCCCTGATTATGCAGTTGGAACATAGATTCTGGTTCATGATGGTGCTTTCTTTTAATTATTTGCTTGTGTAACCTCTTTCTCTTGAAAAATTTGTGTGTGTTTATATATTGATGAAGAATGGAGGAAGTAAGGTGTTTCCTGTTTTGTTTAATAAAATATCTTCTTTTCAGTTTCCTCAAAAATTATTCTTTGGAAATCCCTTGCGATTCGGCTAGTTCTTTTGGTAGATCTTTTGGGGGTGATCAGGATAGAAGGGAAGATTTTGAATCAATGTGATTGGCTTTATCGCACCTCGGGTTGAATTTTGGAGAAGGGGTGGATGTGTAGAGGGTTGGCATGCCTCTTTTGCTCAACAGTTGGGCGGAATGTTCATGGCTTTGGTTATTTGGAAAGAGCAGAGAAGACAACTCTGGATGAAGGCTTGGCGTTAGTGTGAGAGATCATGAGTTAGCCATTAATAGAGGCGTGGTCATTTGGATCTTGCAATTGGAAAGAAAGCTTTGTTAAATGTGAATCTTGCGCATCCATTCTTCTTCTTGTTACTTCTTCGCTCAGGGGCTGGTGAGGTGCGTGCGGAGAAATTCTAAGGGTAGGGGCAGGGCATGGCTTTTGTGCAAGGGAACAATGGAAGTTCAAACTTTGTCCCATTTACTTGGTTTTTTAGCATGGGTTGGGGGAAATTAAGGTTTAGAAGCAAATATTAGATCTTGAGTTGCATATTAGATGATTTGAAATCTGACTCCCATCTATTTGGTGCAGGTTTCCCTAGACATCCTCCGACCAAATTCCTGCCCACTTCATCTAACTTTTGTTTTCTGTTCATTAAATGCTTTGGGAATAAAAAATATAGATGGGCTTTGAGCAAACTCTTCTAGATTGCTATTTCAGCAAGGCATCAGTGCACGTGCCTTTGCAAATAAACAAATATGAAATTTTTTATTAGGTTTGAACAACTTCTCAGATCTGATCACCCTCATGCTGAATTGTTGTTTATTCATGCAGTCATTTGTTTCTCTAGGATGTCATATTTAACTACTCGGAAATTCTTTTATATGTAAAATTTATTGCCTGGATTTATATAGGCTGCTGGCTTTGTTGGTATGTTCAAGGAGACTGTTATTGCCTTAGTTGTATGGTTTTCCATCCTAACCCATGATGTAATATTTTATCTGAACATCATTTTGCTGCACTGTGCCTTCTTGTCATTGTCATTCCATTTCATTTTGATGGAGCAAGAGTTGAATACCTCTAGCATAGCATGTGGTAGATATTTTTGAATTTTATTGTGATTTTTTAGGTATTTGTTTCTTCGTTCTTCTGTTGCTGCCGGCTTTTTGTTCTCCTCTAACTCACATTTATCTGTGTGCACACTCCTGCATGCTTTATTAAGCTCACCTTGTTCGTTTCAGCCATAGGCATATATTCCTTTAAAGTACCAAAACAGAATGTGTACCAAGACAAACTTGATGTGCTCAAAATGCATCTCCTACTTCTGATTGTTAAAGGACTATGGCCATCAATAATGACTCACATAAAACATCTGATTCTTAGAGGACTGGCCATGAACATGGTTCACATACACGTGGATGCAGAAAAGGAATCATGCGATGCATTCATGTAGTTGTATAATCACAAGATTATCAGAAGAAATACCTGCGATTATTGTAGCTTCATCATGTACCCTTGTCAGACTTGATATTGGTTTCTGATAGGGTATCATTAGCATGCTGCATTTCTGTTTTGTCCTTCTGGTACATGTATGGCATTGGAGTGCTTCTGGTAGTTGTTGATGTTGTTATGACGTATAACTTATAATCTTCTTGCTTTGCTCAACAGCTCCAGACAACTTGTTCTCGATGAATTCACGAAGCACAGTGGCAGCTACTGTTCCTGTACATCGGGAACAAGGGCAGCTTCCGGATTTTGGTTTGCTTACTCCCAGGATTTCTGGGAGCTCCTGTTGTTGACGCGAACTTCCGGTTGTTCAAGGCCATTGTCAGGATTCCTTCTTCATCAGTTGTTGTCTCGGAGATTTGTGGAGGGAGCCAGCCTTAGCTGGAATCATCTGCAACTATTCATATTACATCTGCCATTTTCTTAACATTCTTAGAGATGGTTTCTTCCCAGATATCTGGTCTTACCAGGACACATGTTGACAAGTCCTTCAAGAGACAAATACTTCTTCCTATGGGTCCCCCTGATGTTGTGCTCTCTGAGAACATGGAGTTTGATTTTTCTGATGTATTTGGTCCTGCCCCAGTTCAAGCCTCGATTCGAGTAAATAATGTGACCTCTGAGAATTCTCTTCCTGCATCAGATTCAAATGAGGAAGTTTATGATGACCCAATGGTCATTTGCAAGAGATCACATTCTCTGGTGGGCCGATGGCTCGTGTTAATCAGTCCTTGCAGCTCAGCAAGCTTACATTGCATGAGACTGAGAACTCTTTGGAACTCATAGAGAGTGCTTCTGCAGAGACAGGAGATCGAGAGCCATCCATCTGCAGTACTGAAAAGCATGATACCATATCTGAGAAGAGTGAGGGTGTAGGGCTGGATGATTTTGAAGTTATGAAGGTGGTCGGGCAAGGGGCATTTGGAAAGGTGTTTCAGGTGAAGAAGAAGGGCACCTCAGAAATATATGCAATGAAGGTCATGAGAAAGGATAAGATTATGGAAAGAATCATGCGGAGTACATGAAAGGTGAGAGAGATATACTGACAAAAATTGATCATCCTTTCATTGTTCAGCTCAGATACTCTTTCCAGGTAATATGTTTTCCAATCATTCCTTTCCACATTTATATCTTTAAATAGGTTGCATATGGAGATATTATCAAATATTTTATGCTTACGAGGTGATGATCACGAATGTTCGTTCATGTGTATTTGAAACCAAAAGTGTCATCTTGCTGATTTTCATTCCATAACCAGATGTAGTCTGTTGTCTTTTGTGTTGAAAGAATCAGCCATGTCACAGAATTCCTGACCTGATTCCTCACTTTTGCCTCGGAGAGCCATCATTAGAAGTTTTATCTAGGGTCAAAGCATATGTTGCTTGCTTGATTCTACTGAGTTATCCCAAAGAATAGAAAATGTGTTAACACTGCCAAAGTTAGGTGCAGAATGAAAACTCTTGTGGTACCTGCTGATGTTAGGGCAGACTGAAACCTCTGAACGTATCATGCAAACAGTCTCTAGACATGTGCTGGCTGAGTCATTTAGGCATGGATCTTCGAGAGTAGGCATGCACCTTTTCTTGTTGCCAGCCCGGACCTAACCTTTGCTGGACCTTTTAACCACTAAAGCTATTCTTATAACACCCAAGGACTTACATTCTTATACGATCTGGTGAAGTACATGAAGAAGTGCATTCTTGTTACCTTGTTTTAGTGAGAATTCCACTTGATAAGACCAACTCTGTTGAACATACCTTTCCTATAACATGCTATGTGGAGCACCTGGTCCTGGTGATGTCTTTATCGAATTGTGACATGGAAGACCTTATGGCTCTGATCTTTGCTCTTTATTCCACTGATTTCCCATATAGCTGCAGCAGCTCACATCTATCTGTGGAAGTCCTTGTTTCTTTATTTGGATTGTAATGGTTGAGGCTTCACTTTGATGAGATGTACTGACTGATAGTTATTGTATGATGTGATGCAGACAAATACCGATTATACCTAGTGCTGGACTTCATAAACGGGGCCACTTATTTTTCAGCTGTATCATCACGGTCTATTCAGGTGAATGTTATTTTCTTTTTTTTTTTTGGGGTTATTTCAAGAATGATAGAACATATGAAACTCATTTATGATTTTGCTCCCTTTTCTTTTTTTCTCATCAGAGAAGATCTGGCACGCATATACACAGCCGAAATAGTGTCTGCTGTTTCCCACCTTCATGCAAATGGTATAATGCACCGGGACCTCAAACCTGAGAACATACTGCTGGATGCTGATGGTCATGTGAGCATCAACATTTTGTGTTCTTTCATTCTTTCTCCGTCCCTCTTGTAACTGTTCTTTAGCATCACCTTGATGAAATCTTCTAATGTTTCGGTTAGGCCATGTTGACTGACTTTGGCCTGGCGAAGCAGTTTGATGAGAGCAGTAGATCAAATTCCATGTGTGGCACAGTAGAGTATATGGCACCAGAAATTGTCCTTGGAAAAGGCCATGATAAGGTTGCTGACTGGTGGAGTGTTGGTATCCTGTTGTTTGAAATGCTTACTGGAAAGGTCAGTTTTATTCTGTTTCTACGTCACCAGCTAAATTCTATGTCTACCAGATCTTTATTCATGCCATGTATTTTGAGCCACCACAAGGGATAGTTTCAGGAAATAGGATGATAACAACATTGTCTGCCAGGTCCTATGTTTGCATCTATACACGCATAAGCAATTGCGAGTGGTCATGTTTGTTGTTAGTAATATTTCGGATCCTTCACGTTCATATTACTGGCGTCCAACCCTGCAAGCTGATCGGCAGTTTTAAAATTGTGCTTCATTTCTAGTGCATATGTGAAACTGTTCGCTCGTTTAGTTATGTTTTCTTTAATATTTGTGCAGCCACCTTTTGTCAGTGGCAACCGGGAGAAGGTTCAGCAGAAATAGTGAAGGACAAGATAAAACTGCCAGCATACCTGTCCAGTGAAGCTCATTCCCTGTTGAAAGGCGTAAGTCTACGTCATATGTTTCTTCCCTTGAGATTTTTAATGGTCACAAACTGTGTTCCATCGATGATAGCCTATTTCCTTTTTTTCCTCAGTTGTTGCAGAAAGAGGCAAGCAAACGCCTTGGTGGTGGACCTCGTGGTAGCAGTGAGATAAAGAGCCACAAGTGGTTCAAAACAATCAATTGGAGGAAACTGGAGGCTCGGGAAGTCCAACCAAGCTTCCGGCCCAATGTTGCTGGCAAGAACTGTGTTGCCAACTTTGAGGAGCGCTGGACCAGCATGCCATTGTTGGATTCTCCGGTTGCCAGTCCAGTTGCTGGGGACAGCAATTTCGCAGGATTCACTTATGTGAGGCCTGCTCCTTTTCTTCAGAAGCCGAGTCCCCTGGGCTGAAAGAAACTGGATCCTACGTCTATATATGGATAGAGCACCCAAAATTGTTTGCAATTAGAAGATGGCAGCTACAGTCTAGTCTTAGGGACACTTTCACTCCAGTTATTCCTACTCTAATTTGGTCAATAACATGCATGATAATCTTCCACTTCTGTTGTGTGCGTGTTTTTTGTGCTCCACTTGACCCAGTGAGCGTAATTGTGTTTAGCTTAAATTAAGCCTACCTAAGCATATTGTTTAAATCCAAGACAGCAAATGGTTTCCATTCTCATGCTCCGTTGTTGGCAATTTTTTTTCTTTCAAACTAGAGGAAATGAAAAGAATGTATAAATTTGTGTGCACGTGCTGGGCAGTGGCATTTTTGGAGAGAGGTTTATTCTTTAAAGAAAACGCCAATTCACAAGAAATAGATTACTTGACAACGCGACACCACCATATTTGACCGACATAGGATGAAACTGGAAACACTCCGCCGGTAAACCCCACATAGTATCTGACATACTAATTATTCGTTATCCATGCACATCTTATATATTCTTAATTGGAGCAATGACGGGATAAAGGAATCATCCCCATCTCAAACCATTTCGTCACTGCGAAGCCCATTCGCTCCATCGCCGCCCCTCTCAAAGTCCTTGTCCTCCCCGGAGATCTCCTCCAGCGACTTCCCGTTGGTCTCCGGCACCAGAAACGTACACAAGAACCCCAGAAATTCACCACCGCCAATCCGATAATCGCCTTCTTGATCTTTTTGAGGTCCCCGTCCAACGTGTAGGTCTGCACCAGGAAGGCCCCCAGGATCGCCCCCGCCTTCCCCGCCGCCGCCGAGATCCCGTGGCACGTGGACCTGAACCTCGTCGGGAACAACTCGGCCGGCACGATAAACGTGGTGCTATTAGGCCCGAAGTTAGCAAAGAAGAAGGTCAACCCATAGAGTACCATGAACTCCGCGGGGTGCCCATTGCAGAACCCGGTTTGGAGGAATCACATTTGTCTCCCCGCAGTATGGCATAACGGAACCCGAGGATCGCCATGAACACCGACATCAGAAGGAAGCCACCGAGCTGGATCAGGAAGCGGCCCATCTTGTCGATGAAGGCCACCGTGAACCAGTAGCCAGGCACGGTCCCGAGCAATGCCACCAGGGACATGGCCCTGGCTATATTGTACACCTCCTCGATCGCGTTCATCGCCGTCACCTTGGGCACAAGCCCAGCCGAGGGGAAGATATCCTTCTGTGCGAGGTTGCCGGTGTAGAAGGCGATGTCCAGCAAGAACCAAGTGGTCGAAGTCCCGATGAGGTGTATCCCATGTCTCTGCACGAACTCCATGGAGAACAATCCGTAGGAGTTCTGGGGGTTCCTCCCGGTCTCCTCCACGGCTATGTCGGTTTCGAGGACCTTCATCATGTCGGCGGCCGCCTTCTTGTGGTCGCCTTCCACGAGCGCGGTGAACCTCGCCGTCTCCGGCATCTTCATTCGCCAGTAGTAGGTGAGGGCCGCCGGGACCGCCCCAGCATGAGCACGATCCGCCACACGAAGTCCGCCTCCGGCGGGTCGACAACACCTGGTTCTCCGAGAAGGGCGGCGCAGGGTAGGCGACGAGGAAGATTTCGACACCGCCATCGATACCGCCCCTGCGACGAGGATCCCGATGCCCTGCATCGCGAACACGGCCGCGATGAAGCCGCCGCGCGTCCGCTGGTTTGCGTACTCCGACATGATGACGGCCGACAGTGGGTAGTCGCCGCCGATGCCGAAGCCGAGCCAGAAGCGGAAGAAGCAGAGGCAGCCGATGACGGAGTGGGCGGTGGAGCCAAAGGAGAGGCCCGAGGCGATGGCGCACCCGACCATGGTGACGAGGGTGATGCCGTAGACCTTTTGCGGCCGAGGCGGTCGCCGAGCCAGCCAAAGAAGAGCTGGCCCACGAAGGTGCCGCAGAGGGCGACCCCCTGGATGGCGTTGCTGACGGCGTCCGGGAGTTTGCCGGGCTTGCCGGAGTGGGGGTCGTAGTAGTAGAGGCGGCCGAGGAGCTTTACGAGGGCGCTGATGCAGAAGAGGTCATAGGCATCTGTGAAGAAGCCCATGCCGGCGATCACGATCGCCTTGAAGTGGTAAAGCTGGGTCTTGGCATTGTCGAGGCCGAGAAGACGGCCGGCGTCCCCTGAGCCATCTTTGGAGAGAACTGTGGGAATGGTTGTTCGGAGGGTGGCAGAGTTGCTCCATGCGAGTTTATATGCTGCTATCGGTCGGAGTCCACAAAGGGGACTGGCTTAGAGGCTAACGAATGTTTCTCTCGGAGATCGTTACAAACCATGGATGATTGGCTTGGGCTGTGGCTTCTAAGCGTGCTTTGTTACACCCTTTTTGTTTGCAAGCCAACCGACATCTTTTTCTCTCTTGTTCTTAGGTTTCTCAAGATATATTCTGAGGATATACTCAGGGTCTCATTGCAGGAGCCAAATTGTCTGGGGATTAACTGGCAGCTCTCCTGAAAGCTGGTTTGGTTGTTTGAATCTATATATATAGTTGAATGCTATGAAGAAGTGGTAATTAAGCTCGGGATTTTGGAGGCAGGTTTCCTACAGGATGGAAGGGAGGAGGGTTTTTGCTGGGACTTTTCTTGTGATTTTTCTTCTGATTGGTTTCACCGGAGGCCTAGGTATGCTTCTGCCCTTCTTTGGGATGAGATGATGATTTTATGTTAAACAGTCCTCCTCTTAATCTCGTGCTTGAGGAACAGATGCTTCGGAGACGAAGGATCCAAGAGCCCATCCCAACCTATCCCCATTTGAGCAATGGCGGAGTGCTTATGATTGCCTGCAAAATGTATGCTATCTTGCCATCTCTCTCTCTCTCTGAAAAGAATTACTTGGTCATAGATCAAGATTTTATTTGTAGTACTAATTCCAGTGGTTCTTTCAAACTGTTCTTGTAGATTTCAACCTACCAAAAGAAAATTGTCCGGAGAAATACCAGTTGACAGCAAAGGGGTGGGTGAACGTAACGAGGGGTGACACCGTGCTTTACTGTGGCCGTTGTAAAGATCACACGTTAAATCTTCTGGGATGCCTTGAAGATGTGATGCGGCAGCCGCACTACAAGTTTGAAAGTGGCGAGAGAGTGGCCGACATCAACTATACGATCGCACAAGGGTGCTTGGAAGGTCAAACTTTGGCACAATTTGACCATTTGGATTTTACAACTTGTTTCAATTTCAATATAAATGGATTACTAGCAAAATTTGTCATACTCACCGGTACCATACTAATATCGGATAATATGCAGTGTACCTCACTATTTTATACCATATCGTATACCGATATATACTATAATAGGATGATATTGATATGGAATCTGGTACCAAGATAGTGAACTTTGATTACAAGAGTGCTTTGTTTGATAGGATGAAATAGAGCTAATATATGTTTCTTCGAAGATTTAATTCTTAATTTCAATTATCATATTTAATTCTGAATCAACATACAGATGTAATCTGCCAGAAAATTATGCGGAAGACTAGTGCAGTAAACTCATGATCAGGGTCGAATTTATAATTCTTTTGCACCTTCCTAGTTCGAACCAGTCATCTTATAACTTAATAAATCATTTGTTTGTTCTGAGTACACTGATATGCAAAGACATGGAGGAATTTAATATATGCATGTATTAATGCATGTAAAGATACATGTATGCACGATTGCAGATCAATTAGTTTCTTCCAACAAATTTTATATAGATCTCTTTCTCCTATCAGGTTTCACTGGAGAAGCTCTAAAGCGGAGCAATGCAAGAACATTGAAGGGGAGCAAGACCGCGACATACATTTCAGTTTTAGCAGCATGGCTTTTCATAACCTACATGACGATGTAATATTACCATAGAAAAAAATATAACGATGTAATAAGCCGCATACTCGATACATAAAGCTGTACTCCATGATGGTCCTTATTTTAAATAAGAAATAAAGCTCCATATGTATTCAACTACTAGCTTTCACTGCAACTCTTCATCCTCTTCTGGGATTAAGCAAACCGGCCCTTGATCATTACTTATCCCTTGGATCACTGGCAGAAGATTTCATATTGGGAGTACGTGTGCAAGACTCCACTTTTTCTCTCTCCCCGGTGAGCTGCCATGGAAGGCCGTGTATTTAATTTCCCTCTCGTGAAGTAGGAACGCCATAGCAGGAAGCTTGTTAAATTATATCTATAATCCTTTCAAGAGAACTTCTTGTTCGTTGTTTTTTCTTTTCTTTTCTTCTTCGTTTTTTAAAGGGATATCATGGTAATGGTACCTTTTATGTTCGAATTCATCTAACAGACCTAAGCCTCGTTTTGGGAGTTCGATAGGAGAGTTGATAATTGTTGAGGAATAATAATATTTTCATATCAGATAGGTTAAGAACTCTTGTGGTAGTTATACATATTGTTTGAGTCTATCCATCTAAATGTCCAGATTTTTTAGTTAACACCCTAATTTAATATCCCCTCATTTTGGGTTTCGTTCCTCGGATTCTGCATTTGAGAGGTTATATACTCCATGTTATAAGCGAGTGAGGCCCGAGCCAGCTGATCGGACTAAGCAGAAATTATTATTAGATGGACTTAGTCTACCTTAGGGAACAACTGTTATAGCCTGCTAGACCTGGTGACGCAGAAATTGTGAGGAGAAATTACTAATTGGGCAGAAATGCTTGTTCTACTTGGCAGCTTGCTACCTGTAGCTAAAGCTAAGTAACATATTTTTTAATGGTTTTCTTTACGTCTGTCAAGACGACGGAGGTTAGTATAGAGGATATGCTGAGGTTCGAGGAGAACCATTTGAATATATACGAATCCACTTGTCGACTCGATCTTCCAATAAATTGTTTGTTGAAGAGGTGGCAAGCTTTGGAGTTTGGATATATTCGTCAGATAAGACGGAGGGAGAGCTAGCTTTTGTACGTACTCTAGGTACACTTTCGGGGGTCATCTTCTAAATGGTTTCATGGAGACCAAATCATTGATCCTTACACTTCTTTTAAACAATTCACTAACTTCTTAGTAGCACAATTTCCCGAAATTTAGGAGCAAATATTTTATACTAATGTAAGTACCTTTTCCCATTACTGGTTTCTTTCACGGGAAAAGCCTTCTCCGTGAGCAATGCGAAAATGGCGCAAGGGAGCGAGACCTCAACAGATATTGCCTGATCCTCAAGTCATAAAATATAAAGCTGTCCTCCCTTACCTTCCTATATTACATAAAATAATAAGCTTCCACATAAAATAACAATATATGTGTCCCTCTTGCCCCTTATCAGAGACATATAATTCACACGTAGTAGTTACATTAAATTCAAAAATAATGAAATACTTATACTTTTGGTCTGCACAGCTGCTACATATCCAACCCACAATCTTCAGTCCATAGCTTATGTGTAGTATATTTCTCCATCTTCCCTCTTGTAATAAGACATGCATGGCATTAGAGTTCATCAAGGGGAGGACAAAGTTCACATCATCAGAACTCTTCTTCTTGCAGCCCAGTGGCACTTCCAAGAGCACCTAGAATTGAAGAGCTGAAGCCTCCTGGAGTGCAGTGAAAGGATGCTGGAGGTGGAGGGAGACTTGGAGGGAACCACAGCATAGCCATCATCCATGTAGTCTGTACCCTCAGGGAAGAGCTGCCACAGAAGGCAGCCGGCTCCACTTCCTCCCCTCCTTAGGGAGTTCAGTTGGGTGGCGAACACCGTATTGATGAATTTATCTCTAAATGTCAAGTTAAATTTGTCATCCTTAGAAGATAGACCGAACTCACCAAATATGACTGGCATTCCGAGCACATTCTCTGCATCATCGGTATGGTTCTGCATCCAAGTCTTCACGAATTGAATGTGCGCATCGGAGATCGAATTTGATACCCTTCATGAGATTTTAAATTCAAATAAGAAATCCATAAGCAATGTGTGCATGTTTAAGTTTTAATGTGTTAAGTAAATGATTGCTAGTTCCGGTGGGGGGAACTCACCAAGAATCCGGGTACATGTGCGCTGAAGCGAAATCGATACCCAGAGCTCGATGGTTTCTAATAAAATCAGCTCCTACTTGCCCTGCAAAAGTGTTGGGATTGAGCTGCAAGCGTTCGGGAGTCGAGGGACCATAGAACCCTTCAGTTCCGATCTCTAGCAGGTGCACTGGATCAATGGACTTCACATGGAATGCCATCTCTTGTATCCAAGCCTAGGAAAGCCCAAAAATTGCACTCAGTAATGCAGCTCTTAAAATTAGACTCATTTTATATGCACAAATTTTAAACATATATAATTGTAGCCTGAAAGATCTAATGAGTGGATTGGTAGCTATACACCATGAAGAGCAATAGTTGTAGCATTTGATGCAGATGTAGGAACACACACCTGCAGTTTATCACCCGAGGAATCGGAGAGACATCGTGGTTCATTCATTAACTCCCATGCAAAGATCGTTGGGTCATCCTTGTAAGTAATATTCGTGTATGTATTTACTCTGGTGAGGATGGCCTGACTCAGATAAACAAGCAATTATGAGGGAAAAAAAAGAGATTATACACACACACACACACACACACACACACACACACACACATACAGTATTACAAAAAAATACAAGTTTATGAGTAAAACTAAGTAATCATGATAGGGTAATTAATCATCTTAGATTGATTCTGACTATGGAGAATGCTTCGATGGTTCGGCTTCACATGGGTTATAAGGGTTCCTTATGTGGTTTGTCTATGGATTATTATATAGTTTGTTACTCAGAGAATGGATACAATACAGCAAGTAATATGCACTGAATGATTAATTTAGACTGGAAATAAAATATATATAAAAGCAATGACTACCTTGACATGAGCTTTATAATAGCCTTTGACAGTAGCATCAGAGAAGAAATCATCATCAGAAGTTAGGTTCAGGCCAGCAGCTTGCCCCCATTTCACGTACTGTGCTTTCCCTCCATATCCCTCCCAGTTGTTGACTAATGACAGTATCAGCCTGATCTTATATTTTTTTGCTTCACTAACCACAAAATCTAGTCCCTGAAAAGATATGGAGGGGAAAAGGGCAAAACAATTTCTTATTATAAAATAACCATCTATAATTTAATTGGAATCACTGTATAATTGTGATAATAAAGTTTCTGAATCAGAAATAGGCTTAATATCCTTCTTATAATCTTTTTCATTTCTTAAAGGACTATCTTTATTATTCTTTTCTTCTTTTTTGTTCTTTTCTTTTGAGTGAAGAGGAGGACTGGAAAGCCCACCTAAAAAGTATCCAACTTTTTGTTTTTATATCTCCTCAATACTGCTTATCATGCAAATTTCCCAAGGAACAAGCAGTTATATTTAATTAAGAGGTCAATTTTGCTGTCATCTTCAGTTATATCTCTTGCTTACACTGCAAACTATGTCTATTAAACGATCATATACAATCTGTGGCTTACAATTATTAGAGGATTGTTGAACATCATCACTTTGTAAATAGATATCATAGATAAACAATTAACCCTGTGCTTCTAATGGCCTCAAAATCATTATTAATTTGTTATGCTCTAAAGCCAAGATGGATCATGGACCTCCTAAGTTCCCTAATATTCAGTACATCCCAAGACCTCCACAATATTAGATGGCATGCTTTCATGTCATGCAGCTGGGCTATCAATGATCACCATGCGATTAAGTAACTTTTCTAAATATTCCGACCTATCATCACCATCGTGTGACATTAGGCTGATGTACTGGCTATACAATATATATTTACAAAACTTGGAGTTACCATCCAACACTTGGCAATCCATCTTAATTTTATGATTAAGTTCTTCTCAGAAAGTCTAACACATCTTAATTTTATGATTATGTTCTTCTCAGAAAGTCTAACACAAGATAAAATACAAATATATATGCACCACCAGCTCTAAGTTACCATTTGAATCTGCCATAGCTACAAGATCTGCCGACACACTTTCATAGATACCTACTTACATTCTAGTACTCACATGCATCTGATTTTGGTATCCATGCAGTATATTAGTGCACATCTGATGCATGTAGAATAGCATATTACCTTGAAAACTTCTTCATCATAGACTGAAGGAGATTTCTGAAGAGCTCTCCACCCGCCATCGTTGAATGCCCAAGTTCTGCACACGGTGTAACCGACCGACAATGCTTCCTGAAATACTTCAGTGACCTTTCTCCGGGTGGACTGGTCGACGGCAAAGATCATCAACCAATAGGTGTTGAATCCATTGAAATAGAAAGGTTGGCCTGCAACTATAAACTGGTTGCCTTTCTTTTCCACCATCCCCCATTCTTCGTCCTCCATGCCATCAAAGCTATGAGTCCTAACAAATTTCAGAAGAAGCTCAACAATTCCAACAAATACTAGAGCCGTAAAAACTTTGTGAGTTGAGAAGCAATATATAAAAGGAGTTAAAATATAAACTACCCATGACCATAGCTTGAGAAAGGAAGTAGTTATTCATGTCATCCACCATGTCCATATTTTCATGAAGGTCGTGGACACGGGCATTTGATATTTCAATGGAAACCACAAAGTTTACTAGTAGAAAGAAGAATGGAAAGAGAAAAGGGAGGGAAATTTTGATAGTTTTTCTTGCATGGTGGCCATACTTCTTTAATGACTCTACTGAATGCGCTGCTTTCTTGGGAGTGCAAATACTTTCTTAGGATGAGTTATTTATAAATGCGCGAAGGGGCATCAAACCTGCACTGTAGTTGGAGAAATTTGCGAACTTAAATTGAAAGCAAGACAATGCGTGTGAGCTCACACTCCATTGTTTGAAGTTTTTGCGCCAGTAGGGTTTAAGAAAAGAGGTGGGTCCGGTTAGGGCTAAATGGGATGTTGTAGCTTCAAAGAGGATTCAGTGGGCCACCCTAGCGATCCTTTTTAAGGGCAATACGATGATGTGCACACACTTCGACTAGAGAATCCAACCATCCGACATGGCATATTTCAAGCCTCAAAATTTTCTACGTGGGCTGCAGCAAAGGTGAAACCAACGTTCGGACTCCGGAGTTGGATGTCTTTGGGAGGTAAGATGAAGTGGGGCACATTGCTATTGATGCTTTACGCCAATCCACGTGGCAACTCAACGAGCTAATCCTTCGCGGCGGAGTTTTAACGATTTTACGCAAAGGTTTCGTTTGCACTGGGACATGGTAAAAACTTGGTGGAAAATGATCTCGGAGGCCAAACATTACGGCATCATATCTTGCACAACTTTTGAAGCACAATATTAATTTTGTATCTCTGAGGAGGGGGAAAAAAAAAAATTCGTCGTGCTTTAAAAATCGTGCAACATACGATCCAACGGTTTCGCGTGAATTATTCTTTCGTGCCTAAAATATATACAACCCGAAACCGGGCTCCCTTCCCTCCTCCTCTTTCAAAAATTCTGATGTCATCATCCATCATCCCCTCATTTGTTTATTATTTTTTGCACCAAACGTCGCCCTGGTCCCTGAAGGGCCTGAACGGTGAGAAACTTGGTTAGACAAAGGCAAGGTTTTTAAAGTATTAGAAGAAAGACAACCATGTAAGACATACTTGGATGGGAATTAAAAGGTTAGCAGTGCACAAGTCATTTAGCCCAAGCAAAGTAGGTTTTATTGTGTATTTGGTGGTCATGACAAGTTTGGTTTTATGGTGGTTGTTCCGTTGATGTTGGATACAGTGAGTCAATTACTGGTTTATCCTGCGTGGCAGGTCGATCGCGGCGGTTTACGTATGTTAAACTAAAGTTGGAGTAAATATTATGGTTTATTATGAGATAATAATAGGTTGGGAATAATCTAGACTTCATGAAGAAAAATGTTTGATGCTGATATTCTTTTTTTTATATGGGCAGAAACAGTTAGGGAGAATATTATAGTTTTCCGATAACAATGGGATCAACTACTCTTGATAGAAGCAAATCTAACTTAAATTAAAGCTACAAGTCAATAGCTTGAGGAAGAAGTAATACTTGCCTTGAAGCTTTCTTGACATCCGCCCCACCCCCCAAGATTTCTAGTTCTCTCTCTCGTGTGTGATTTCTAGTTCTCCTATCGTTCGTTGAGATTAGTTTTGCAAAATTAAATTTGAACATAATTTGAATGAGTTGATATATTGGAGCAATTTTCTCAACTCGCAACTTAGGATACCCTACATGACCTGACCACCCGATATGATCCAGTTTTACCCATTCTGACACGACCTAATAATAAATAACCATTAATCAGCAAAAGGAAAACAAACTAATCACCGAATTAGCTGAGTAAAAGAGATCAACGATTGCTAAGATAACTCGACATTGATGCTCCAATGCAACCAAAAAAAACTCTTATTACCTTTTAAGCTCTACGCATCGAACATCTAACCATGCACGGTTATGTAAATCCGGATCAGAGTATATGATATGAAACCATGCTCCAATTGAAAAGCATTTAACTCAGACTTCGATTTTGGCACCCCACAGAAATGATGCCACAAATTTGTTTAGCTCCCACCAACTTATTATATAACCATTTAGTTGCAATAGTATTAGCTCACTCACTGTATATAGCTACTCCTTGCATCGAAGATAGTGAGAACCACAATCTTCTCGCTAGTTCGAGCTTTTCGTTATTTACTTATGAAACCGAAACGATGGGTGACAAAATTCCAGAATAATTGATCTTATACAACTTAATTAAACACAGCAGAAAAAGGGAACAACCATTCTTATATTTTACCACATAATTTACGTAATAAAAGACAGATGAATTGAAAGAGGAAGCAATCGTTCTTATATTTAATCGGATATGTACAAAACAAACCGCTAGCTGTAGTTGAGGTGACTAATATTAATATAACGATAATGCTTCGGGTTCACATTTTGGTAACTCCTTGAGAGAGAATGCACCGGAGAGAGATTTCGTGATCAAACACGCACACACCACACAGAAAATTAATGCAATTTTGAGTGTTATTTGTGAAAAAAATGGATAGGGAGGACAATAGAATGTATCAAACAACTTGTTCCTCGTAGTGATCCGGATCCCAGCCCATTTACCAATTACTCTCCTAAGTCCTAACCCTACCAAAGCTCCCAAACGAAGGACCTGATGACTGGAGACCATCTAAAGGGCAAGCAGAAAACTGGAGAATAGAAATTTTCATGCACCCAACCCACAACTGAGACTAGTTCTATAGGTTTTACCTGCATCCATGTATCATCCATTTCGTCAAACATTCCAGAAGATCCACGCACCAACCCCTGTGAAACCCATTCAACGTGAGAGGGGCCAACGAAAAAGAAGAATAGGAGGACATTAACATATTATATTAAAAGATGAGAAGGGTAGAAGAAGATGTACATAAAAATTCTCAAATCAAAGAGTATCCAATGCTCCCTCCGGATATTTCCTTCCTCTTTTCCGGTGTTGCTGATTAGAAAGCAGAGAACAGAAGAGAAAAGAAGGATGCAGAGAGGGAGACGCATGCCGACTTGCCAAGTAGCCATGATACGTGTAAGCAAGTAGAATTTGGTATCCATGCAAAATAAGACGAAGATTTGGACGTACTTAGCGCCGGTGTCCTCACATGCCACTTTTTCAACGAGTTGGCTGACCTTGACTTGGGTCCATTAAAGATCCCAGATGAGTGCAAGAAATTGGAGCTAAAGTTTAAGGTTAGAAGAAACGGAGGGAGATCTGGCCTCCCTAGCTAGCCTCCACTTACCTCCACAAAAAAATAAAATAAAATAAAATAAAAATTAAAAAAAAATGGTGAGGAGGGATAGAAGAAACGGGCGCTGTAAGTGAAATGGTTTCAGATGGCTGCATTAGACACTGAAGCTGAGGATGCAAGAAATTAAGTAGCAACTAGTGGATAGACGTGATTCTATTAATCACAATTATTAGGAGTTTGTTAGTTTGATAAACTTTTTTCGCTCAAGGTATAATTTGATCTTCAATCTTTGATACAACCGCCAACAGATTTGCCAACAGGTTTTTCTTGAGAACAAGAATTTGCGAAAATCTAGTTGAAAATGGAGATGGAAGTCTGGTTGTTAGCTATTTTTTGTCGAAACAAGAAAATTAATAGGGATGATGGCAGGATATTACCAAGATATCATATGCCTATAAGATTTTACCAACTCACCAAAATGACGCCCTTATAAAATATGGACAGATCGACATATTGGAAAGAACTGCATGCCTTGTCATTGTTTAAAAACAAAGTAGGATTTCAGCTTGCATCCCCTGACGGTTGAGCATCAACGTGGCGTGTTGTTTTGGGCACATGAATACTGATATCATCCATCAATTCAAGCATTGTCTGCTCTAGCACTAGATGTAGCTATTCCTTGAGCTACCAATTAAGGGGCCTAGTATCAGTTGCAGAAGTTACACATAAGCTCAAATTTATTTTTTTAAAGCGTAATAAGCTCAAATTTAGTTAAGTGTTATTTGGTCAAAAATAAAGTTGTGTTACCGTATACCATGTATCATGATTAGGAGTGTTCACTAAATGGTTCAAACCGTTAAACCAAATTAAATTAGATTAAACCATTTTTATCAGTATGGTTTACTTTGAAAACTAAAATGGTCTAATATGTTTATGATTTTCATATCAAATAATTTAATGATCTGATTTGGATTTATAAAAGTATTAAACCAAACCAAACCATAAACAGTAATATGTGTGTGTATATACATATACTAACACATAAACTCAAGAATAGAGCCGAGCTTTTGGTTGGCTATAGGCGTAATTTTTATTTTAATGGTTCCAGAAACCAGAGCTATACATTGATCCGAAAGTTACCTTGATAATTTCGGTCTTTATTTGGATAGAATATTTTTCTTTCTCAAGATTTTTCATCTTCTGTATTGCAATATGTCAAACTCTTAATCAAATCAGACCAAAACGTAATTCACTGGTCTAGTCTAGGTTTGAATGGTAAAATAGTCTGATTTGATTTATAAAATTGATAAACCATAATTTATTAATTTGGTTTAAGATATTCTCAAACTAGACCAAACCAGAACGTGTACACCCCTAATCAAGAAAAACTTCAGAAATAAGATAAATTGTATTTGTAAATAAATGAAAGGAATATGGAACTTGTCTCTCCTCGTGAGAAGTGAAGTTAGACTTGAAAGTCTGCGTATCTTGCCTTAGCACTAGACTTTCCCCACCCAACCAGCTGAAAACTGCTTTGCTGCTAAGGAAACATTTTATTAAGTACATAAACACAACTTAATTATCTTCATCGAAATGGTTGGACTACAGCATATCTTGATGTTCTGCATCTTATCCTAGACTTATTAGTGGAGATTTAATTAATGATAAGCATGGTCCTCGACAACTGTAGCTGGTGAGGTCATGATGCAAGGATCTCTCACCCATTCTGCAAAGTGGATATCGATTCAATTAATATTTAGTTGTGTTATGAAAATATGCTGTAACCGTTGTGGCCCAGTAACTGTGGATGCAATTGACGACGCTCTACTTCCGCGCCACAATGGAATCCTATGTGCTGCTTTCTGCAGACCAAGATACAACGTTAGAACCTCCATATATTGCTAGCATCAACCGTCAATATCATCCCAGTAGCTTCTTTACCTAAGTTGTCAATGTTTGATGCTGATATTCTTTTTTTTTTTTTCCTGTAGAGAGAGAGAGAGAGAGAGAGAGAGAGAGAGAGAGAG
>KE504655.1:179878-190789 GCA_000441515.1 Elaeis oleifera | reverse complement strand
TTAATATATTAATATAAATATTATGCTAATGTAAATATTAAAATAATATGAAAATAAATAAATATTATAATTTAATATTAATATCATATTCATATAAATATTAGGATATATAAATATAATATTATATTACTATTCGGTATTTCATCATAATCTTTCATTGATATTTTACGAAATCTTAGCCGTGGATCTTAGAAGGATATTTTGAAGAAGAAAAAATCATTACTTTCCATTTTTTCTATAGATTTCTACTTTATGAAATATAAAGAATTTTTTATGAGAAAAATTTTTTATGGGAAGAATTTTTTGACTCTCTCTTTTCTTAAAATTTTAACTAAATAAAATTTTTCTTTATTTTCAGAAACTACCTCTTCTCCTTTCACTTTTCGCCGATCAAACGAGTCTTGAATGTTGCAAACTATGAAGAACCCGTTTAGGAGACAGGAGTGTTCAGGCAACTCAAATTTTTCCATGCTAATTTATGTTGGAGTAACAGCTTAGAGAGGGGCAAGAGTTTGCATAGCTAATAAATTATTAGATTCGGAAGATGGCATGCAGGCCCTTGCTTAAAAGAGACGATATGAAGCATAGAGGTGGGTGCATTTCCTTTGTGGGATTTTATCTACGATGTCCCCTACTGGATGAGGTACAGCAATGGTCCCTGTTTCATGGAAATATAGCCAAGCCTTGTTATTCAATTTAATGATCAAATAAGAGCCTTCTATTCCATTATAAGAACAACCCTTAATAACAAATCTTGCATTGGATCATATCATAATTCGACGTGATAGTCGCAACGTAATGCCGTTGGACTTATAATTAAACAATGTGATCGATTGGCATCGCAATTTGTAGTTGACCTACATTTAAAGTTAAGCTGCTGGGTTTTGTCTTAATCTTGAAATAAACTCCAGTATCAAAGTTGAATTAGGTATAAGATTTTTTATTTAATTAGACTCGATCAAATATGATTGGGTCATGTTCATGCATGTCAAACTATGTACATGATTGGGTTAAGAGTTGCATGAAATAGTATAGATGGTTGTGGTCAATTGATCATCCTTTCCTCCTCCAGTTTTTGTTGTGGTAATTAGGTGATCTTGATTTCTTTTGTTTTTTGGTGGGGGTGGGGACCTACGATGGACGGCGAACTGTGTTTGTCTTTCTTTATTTGATATATTATGGTAATATAATCATTTTTCATTTTTCAATGATGTTGACTTAGAATATCATTTGTCCAACCTACTTGGTTTTGCTGCAAAATCACGAGATGCTTGCAGTTTGATAGCTAAGCTTCAAAAATATGACCTCATTTGATAGAGATGGCAAATTACCCCATCCTATTGGGCAATCTATCTAATCTGATCTACATAAGATAGATTTTATCCGACCCCATAATGAATTCAAAGTGAATATGGATAATGAAAAATTCATCTTGAACCCCTCTTGAGTATATATATATATATATATTCACAAATATTTTTTCAAAAAAATAATTATATATAAATATAATTTTATAACTTTATTCAACCTGATCCATCCAACATGTCTCATTTAATTCTATCCATTCTATCTGGCCCTCGGATTTTATACACCCCACTCTATTACGAGGCAAATAAATGATGAATAGGAATGATAACCTATCTGGTTTATATCAAACTCGTTACCATTCCTATTATTTTATCACGAATACATTAGAAAAAAAAAAAATTTCATGAAATACTTCGCAAAATGTCTGCTCCTAGCATGGATAAAGTGTGAGTGCACCAACTTTTGTATTTTATATTGAAAGTTGTGAGCATGTTTCATGGACGACCGCAAGGGAAGGAACATGCTATTAGCAAATTTCCATTAAATTATAAGATTAATGAATTTATTTGCTTTTTTTCTTAACAGAAAAGCTAGGTAACTGTCCTTGGTCCACCCACCTCCGCTTTGTAGTTGATGGATGCATTTTCCTTCTTTCACGAAATCTACTTTAATATCTTTATTGTTGAGAAAGACTGCCCAACTGATTCCCTTGAATAACTTAGATGAGTTATGTTGGACGAAATAACTGTGACTCTTATAACGTCCAATTAGACCGAGAAGGAACCAACTCAAAAATTTATATTACATGCGACTCATATCATGCCAAGTTAACACGAGAAAGGTCAGACTTAGAATGATTTTCTTGGTTGTAGAGCCAATGGTTTTTTTTTTAAAAAAAAAAAAAAAATTCAGCCAAGGAGAGCATCAACAACCTACACCGGCTTTTTTTTGTGCAGATGCACGTAAGCATGTAATAGCTAAGGGCCTGTAATTCATGCAAGCTTGTTAGACATATTTTACAATTTACAAATGGGTTCAATTACTATGTAAAAATATTTTTATATAACTAAAACATCAATTATCATTAGACAGCAATTAGAATATATTTGCTCAGTAAACATAGATTATCTATCTTTTCTCAATACATATATGTATATATAAGTTAGGCAAAATTTATTCAAATTATTGATTATTGGAAGCTATCAGGTCTGAAATTGGTTTATGGATTGAGCCAAGCCAGAATAATTTATACAAAGCTATAAGAATGGTAGAAAGATCCAACAATTGAATTTCATCTTGCATGTACTATATACAAAGTTTAACAGTTAGTTACTTTTAATGTGTTATTTACGAGGAGGTTTTCTAAAGGTGTCCATTAAATTTTGCATTTATGTTTGAGAGGAGAGGTAGACTTAACTACATTTGATTGTAACTTTATTAAATCCGATCAGATTTAGATTATATGATGGATATCCTATATACCATATCATAAATTTGGGACATAATACGATCATGCCACCATGGGATACTGCCCATAGTAACACAAATCTAACCACAATATTATTGTATACAAATTTATCTCTAGCAATGGATCCAAATTCATCATCCATGAAATAATTAAATAAATATTGATTTAGAACAACTAAATCCAACATTAAATATCAAAATTCATAACTTTAAAATTCAAAAAGCCACCACCTACAAATTTCATAATCGATTTAAGAAAAACTTCTGCTACAAAATCTGTAAGCTTTTTAGCACATACTCCAAGCCTTAACCATTCTTCAATTCTAATGACCCTATTCGTATGAAAAAAAAAAAAAAAAATAATGAGCTACACAGTTTAGTAAGTAAAATTATATTATTTTACTGGATCAAGTATAAATTTTTGCATGAATCAAAGCATCATTTAGAATAAATAACTAACAGAATATTTTATAGTACTATATGATAAAGCAAGTCATAAAGCGAATCATGCAAGTACAAATTATCAATATTTATAATATGGTTATAAGTATATATTGCAAATAAAATCATAAATCATTTTCATCGTTTAGCCAAGCATTGCTCAGAGATATTCGTGCTAAAGTTTTTTATACTTGTAATAGGATCATGTTTCATAATTACCAAAACATCATGTTTCATAGTTTATGGATTAACTTTATACCCATTTGTAGGATTATGTTTCATATGAAATTGGTTCTGAGTGTCGATCTATCCTGATTCTAAAGGCCATACATAACTATCTAAGAGCATTTAAAAATATTTATATCTTTTTCTTAAAATATATACATAAGTAGCTAGAAAAATATGAAACGACATGATAAGATTCATATTTCATAAGCTATATTTATTAAAAATATTTATAGAATTATTTTTCATAACAGAACATAATTTTTATAATATATATGTTGATCCTTTGTTTTTAAAAATATGTTAGTATCGATGATAAAATATATGCATGAAAAATATATGGTGGTTTAAAAATTAATAAGGAGCATGAAATCTATACTTACATCTTCCATTTTGAACCTCCAAAATTTACTAAACAAATCTACTAAACCTATTTAAAAAATATCAAAAATATAATTATTCCTATTCAATAATTTTAATAGTACTAATTCAAAAGAGAGGAGCACGGTTGGCCGGGTAATGGTATTTGATGGCTTTGGATAGATTGGATCTAAATAATTCAATCAATGAATCATGAAGTAGGAGCTCAATTAAGATCAAGATTCTTTGATAGAAATTATCAATAGTGGATTTCAAAGATACTTAACAAGGGCCACGATGATTGGTCCAAGAGGTTGCATAGATACCATAGTGATTCATGTTTGGTCACTAGGATCAGCTTAAATCCATAGGTAAAGGAAGATGTGACTTCAATGGAGCCTATGGACCGGGGGGAGAGAGAGAGAGAGATATGAATGGAATTTTTTTAGTAATCATAGAGGAGGAAGGCCTCTTACCATTCATAAGAAAGGAACAAAACAGGGAAAGAGAGGGTCGTTGCATCCTTCTTGAAAAGGAAGAGACAAGGCTGGAGGTGGTGGTCCAAAAGAAGTAGCACACACCTATGGCAGGCAGTAGAGAGTTGCCAACGGTGATGGGAGTCTGATGAAGAAAAATTTCAAAGACAAAGCAAACAAGAGATGGATTATTGATAAATTGGATGCTATCCCACTCACTAGTGATCATGGCTCCACCAGGGAGGACCATAGTCGAGGTTTATCAATAAGGGGTGATGGCGGTGCTGGTGGTTGAAAAAAAAAGGAGAGAAGACAACCAAAATAAGGATGGAATGGGAATTTTTCTTTTCGGTTAATTTTCAATAAATCAAAGCATGCAGTAGCATTCAAAATTTAGAGAAGAAGAGTCAAGCGAATAGAAGAATGGTTAGGGCCCTACCTAGCTCCAGCAAGGTTTATGGCCTCAATTTCTTGCGGGCACAAGAATGGGATTCTAAAAACCCAAGGGAATAAGAGGGAAAAATAGGATTATACTCATTGTTGGATTGTCTTGGAGGGAGGGGTTGTTAAATATATATTCAAGAAGTCAGATTGGCCGGTACTTATAAAATTTCTTAGAATATATTTTGTAATATTGACTTATAAATTAATAAAGTTAGATTTATTTTCATTCAGATCTGTGCTATTAAGTGTCTCTGAATCGTCCATTGAGTTAATGGATATAATGACACATATTCTCAAGAGTTAAGAATTTGAGATATGTATCGTTATAATTAATTTATAAATTACTTTCGATCATAAGATCATCACGGGGACGGTGTTTGGTCCAGAAAGATTGGTGCATAATCGCTTCCTTAGGGTAGATGAATCTTGAATCTACGGTATGGAGAGACCAGAACGAGAGTGCAAGTACTTGTTAGAAACAAGGGTACTGAGCATGATCAAACACGAGTGGTCACTAGGATGTCTATATTTTCATTAGTTACTAACTCAATGCTGTAGTAGTGTGACTAGTTCTTTGATCTACAATGTCTCCAGGGCTGTTCATTCAATTTTAGCCGATCCGATCCGACCCAAAAATCGAATAACAGAAAAATGAAAACTAAAAATCAATCCAAATAAGAGAGGAACCGAACCAAAATCGAATTGAGAATTTTGATTTGATTTGATTCGGTTATTCAATTTTTTATTTTCAATTATCCATTTTTAATACAACATATTTAAATAATTATTATCGATTCATTATTAGTTTGTTATATTACATTTAATTAAATTTAGGATCTGTTGAATTTGTTGTTTAGTAATTTCTTACATTGAAAATTAATAATTGATAAATAATGAGACATTGATAATTGATAAATGATAAATCGATAATAAATAAAATATAACATATCAAAAATCATATCTAATCTAATATATATATATATATATAAGTAGAAAGTGAGAGAAAATGAAGTGGTCAGGTAAGCTGTCCACGTCAGCAGCAAATTTTTATTCATAAATACCATGTGGATCAAAACTAATTTTCATATACTACGTATCAGGACTCTTCTATTTAACTATTTTTCAGCATTAAATGCATGCATTATGTCATTAATGGATGGCATTGAAATCCACTTATATCTATTTAATTAGGTGATTAAAGTCTGTTATTATTGATCTTCAAAATATGAATGGACATGCTCTTATTATTCATCCAGAATATTTTTTAATAAGTTATTTTTTATCACATAATCAATAATGTGATTTTATAATCTACGCGCAACGTGTGAGATAAAAAATTAGTTATCTACAATACAAACAAGCAATTAAGCATCACAATAAATTATAACAATAGGTCAAATCTAACATTCAATCATCCATCTATATAACCAACAAGTTCTTAAAATAGTAAACAACATAAATTTAAATTAAGACTTTAGTTTTCAGTTCGATTTTCGAATTTTTTGATTTTTAATCGAACCAAACTGAAAATCAAAATTCTTGAAAATGAAAATCAAAAATCGAATTGAACTATATTCAGTTCGGTTTTTCGATTCGGTTCGGGTCAGTTTTTGATCTGAAACTGAATTATGAACAGCCCTAGATGCCTCGGCTATTCACAGTGAAGTTGTTGTAGTTTGAGTACACCATAACTTGATCTCCTTATCATATGAAGCCTTGAGATGTAATTGACTACAGTAGACTCACTGTAGGAATAAATATGCATCAAGATGAAATCTATCGACCTCGATAGATGAGGAGTAGTCCTATATAGATCATGAGGCTGAGTCCTAAAGTCCATGACTATGGTAGTGTGAAAATAAAAGATGTTTCTATTAGGTTTTACATCGAATTCGAGTCGATTGATTCTAATATATGACAAGAATTAGGTTTGACGAGTTATCCTTAACTTATGTCTTATCGAAACTCATGATAGAGGAACTGAATCATATGGTAACTACACCTAGAGATTCATCATTCAGTTCTACTAGGTTGCCACCATATACTGCTAGATGTTATTGGTGGATTGTGAAACTAATTAAGAATCATTTTGATGATCAATGATGCTTAATTAGTTGAATTAGAAAGAGTTCTGATTTATTGAAAAGAGTTTCGATGATGTTGTTGATAGAGATCACAACATATTTCACTATTAGACAGAATTGGACCTATGGGATCACACAAACAAAGATTTTGATCTATGATTGCATAATTAGGCTAACTGTATCTGATTGGATTAGGATTAATTAAGTCCTAGCTTTGGATTTAAGAAAGTCATGTTAGCACATGGTTAAACCCATTCTCTCTTACTTGATTTGGGTTTCCTATTGAATAAGGCTTGACTAAATCTAAGCGAGCTCATTTTGGGCAACAAGAGTTAGAGTCTCTAAAGCAAGTCTTCCATGTAAGAATTAAATGATGGGAAAGGTGCACCAATAGTTGGCGCCCCACATTTTTCATTGTGAATTTTCTTTGCAGAAAGGATGGTTGGTGCCCCACTTTTCTACGTGAAATATTCAAGATAGATTAGATGGGACATCCCAAATGGATGAGATCAAAAGGGGCACCACCTTGTGGATAAGAAGAAAGGATAGAGATAAAGCTCATCTGAATTTGAAGAGTTTAAATTAATTTAAGATGATAAGGATAAGAAGAAGGTGGTTATATCTGAATTCAAATTCAGATTTGAATTTGGATTCAAATTTGAAGTATTCGAACGCTTCAAATTTGAATCCGAATCGGAGAGGATTGACTTGGACGACAACAACCCTTATCCTTTGCACTCGCCACATCTGAATTCCTTGATAATTTTGTGCGACAAAATGAGGGGAGAAATCAGATGGGTAGTGCCTTGGTAGAGTCCTTCTGCTTTAAGGTAGTTGATCCGATCAAATATCTATAAAGGGCCCTTATCAACGGTTTAATACTAGTGCTCATCCTAAGAAATTCTCCACACCTCCTCTCCTCTTCTTTATGCCATCTCCTCTCTCCTCTGTGATCTTTGATTCTCTTTCACATCCAAAGGTATTGGGCATTCCATCTGATGGTCTCGAAGTGTCGAGATCCATCCAATCTACGCAAAGAATAAAAAAGCTGCGATCAAGCATTGATCGAAATCCTATTGGAGATCAGATTCAAAGCTGATCCAGAAGCTTGCAGATCCATCTAGGAGTAGACGGATCGAAGACGGAGAGAGCATCCTAGTCCGAGCTCGAGTGAATATCTATAAAGATTGGATACGTACGCGGCTCAACAGCGAACCTCGAATCCACGGATCATCGGACTGCAGAGTTCTTCTACCCGCACAAGGTGATGTAATTATCTTAATATTTTGATTTAAATTATTTAAATTTTATTTTTCTTAATCTAGTTGTATGATCGATCTGGTTACGATCGAAATCAGATCTCGATCGGATCGCACGTTGAATAGAAAAATTTTTGAATTCTATTGTACCATATTTTGATCGATCAGGTGTGTGATCTTTCCTTTAGGAGAAAGCTCTATTCATTGATAAGCCCAAGGACTTTGATGGCCCCAGGACTCCGACTCCTAGTTGGAGTTGTCAAGGAAAAGAAAGAAGAAAGACTTCCAATGGGAATCCTTTATCTATCACATGCAAGGCATGCCCAACTTCAATTAGATCGAGCTAAATCCTTGTCGGATCCATTAAGTGGACTAGGCCTAACCAAATTGTCATGCTATATTAGTAATTCGAGCCATTGAATGTGATTTATTATCCAAAAATGCTTACTTATAAAAATTATCTAATTCTGGAGATTCCTAACCTACACATTAAGTAGTTAAGAAATTGAATAGTTTAAATAATATTAATATATATATATATATTTATTTATTACTAAATATATAAAATAGGGTAGGGGTGGCAATCGGGTCGGATCGGTCATAAATGGATCGGATCAAATGCGGATCGGATCAGAAACCATCAAAACTGAACCCGACATATTTATTAAACAAATCATATTTTCAAATTTGAACCTGATCCATTTAATAAACAGGTCATCAGATCCGATCTGTTTAACCTATTTATTAAATAGTTAACATGTTTAACTGACCTGATCCAATCCGTTTAATCAGTTTATTGTTTAATCTATTTATTAGATGAACAACCTGTTTAACCGATCCAACCCAACCTGTTTAACCTATTTATTGTTGTATGCTATGATTTCCATTAGAAAAATATAAAGATTAAGATGAATTCAATTTTCTAAAAATAACCAAAGTGAATGTTTGTGCATGAATTCAATTTTATCGCATCCATTGGTGCATGTTTGTGCATGACAGCATGTGTTCATGAATACCTAAAGTATGTAAGATATTGAAGATACAATATTCATAAGTATGTTCTTGTTTTAGCAGCCATATTCATGACCATGTTCAATAGAAACCTTTGAACAACCAACAATTTTAAGAAGCAGCATACTAAAGTGATATAACTGTCATAAATCATACTTACATAATCCAGAGGAGACATGTTTTCCAAGCTGCAAACAGCACGCACTCCAAGCTCCAATAATAGTGGGAATGCTCCAACAAAAAAATTTATATTAACCACCAAAAATTAAACAATCAGAACATCAAAAAAAGGAAGAGGAAGAGGAGGCTCAGATTTAGTATTTCATCTATAACTAAATCAAAATGACAACAATCGATTGCCTGTAGAAGAAGGTCATCCAAGATTGTTGCTGTTAGAAACAGTTAAATCAGTACAAAAATATTCCAAAATCATCATAGCCTTCCTATACAAACCTTAAACAAACCTTTACACATAGACCATACTGCACATTTTGACATCTAGCATAAAAACAAAAATCAAAAGAACAAATTGATCTACTAATCAAGATCAAAAAACAAAAACAACTCCAAATTGATCTGCTAATCAAGATCAAGATCAAAAAATAACTCCAAACTGATCTGCTAATCAAGACCAAGACCAAAAAATAACTCCATGATATTAGAAAATCAGCAGATCTAGTAACCAAGACCAGAAAATAGATCTAGTAACCAACAGATCCAGTAACCAAGATCAAAAATAACTCCAAACTGATTATCAATAAAGCTACAACCAACCCATCATATCTAACACAGCAAAGTCTCCAAGACATCAGTAGTATCAGTAGTATCATCCACATCAGAAATAATTTACTGAACAAAACCCAAGAAGACAATCGAAAAATTGGATAAAACACCATATTTGTGGGAAAAATACAGATCTGAACAAAAAGAAGTACAGATCAAAACAAGTAAAATATGAATCACAAAATGCTCTCGCCTGAAAGTGAAATAGAAAGAAAATGCTGGCAAAAAATAATCCACTTCTCACGGCTTCTTCGGAGCAGAGCTGTGGAGCTTGAAGGAGGACCACCACTTCTCGCGGCTATGGAAACCCTAGAGCCTCGACCACAACTTCTCCTTCCCTTGTCTAGTGGAGGACCGAAGGAGGAAAGAAACCCTAGAGCGTTAAGAGTGGAGAACGATATGGGATGAAAAATGGAATGGGACCGAAGTGGAGCGGAACTGGCAGGAAGTCTCAGTCACCGAAATACCGAATGACACTAATCGAACCCTTCCCTTGTCCAGTGAAGGACCGAAGGAGGAAAAGAAAATTCTAAAGCATCGAGAGTGGAGAACGAGATGGGATGGAAAAATAGAATGAGATCGAAGTGGAGTGGAATCGGTAGGGAGTCACAGAAATATCGAATGACACCGGCCGAACCCTAAAGCCCTTAAGTCTTAGAGGTCTCTAACTGTCAGCCTGTCATGGGTTAAACGGATTTAACCCGATCTGATTTATTTATTAAATGGATTAAACGGGTCAGCTGTCTGAAATCTGAATATGATCCGATTATTAATAGATTAAACAAATCGATCCGTTTACGATCCGAACTCGTTTAATCCAAATCTAAATCTGTTTAAGGCGGATCGAATGCGAGTCTAATTAGCAGATCAGATCGATTTTTGTCATTTATGTTCAAATAATATAATTTTAATATATAATTAATTAAAATAATAAATTATATTATTAATATAGAATTTTTTGGTACGACGAAGATTTGATTGGATAAGTATCCTTTGAAGGGAAGCCAAGTATTTCTCCCTTTATATATATAGTCAAGGTTAGCTATAGCGATT
>KE504655.1:164317-179858 GCA_000441515.1 Elaeis oleifera | reverse complement strand
TTTTTTATAAGAGGAAGAGATCCGTTTACATTAGAGTTTTGGCTCACATAGTGACAGTGAAAATGAAAGCTCATCATGTTCCTTAATCAAACACCCAAAAAACACACGTCGTTGTAAACCCTCCAGCAAGCCCCTCGTTGACCCACGGGTCTCAAACATATCTCTGTCCACGGCTCGAACAGCTACACACGTCCCTGGAACACCGTGGGCCCACGCGCAGCTTCTCCGACCCAATCCTTACGCGCCTCTCCGCCTACGACTACGAGACGATTATCTCACAATCCAACGGCCGGCAGTAATCATCCGATCAACGAAATTCCACTGTGATGGACCCGATCCCACCGAACGGATCGCTGGTGCCAAGCTAGCAACCGCTGGCCGTCAGATCTTTCTCTGTCTTCCACTTGCCAGCACAGCATTAATTTAGCTGGAGCTCCTAACCGCGTTAATTTAGGAATTAAGACAAATAATATAACTTTATTCGAATCATTTCTTATTATCATTAGCCTTTTAATTATAATAATTAAGAAACTAGTAATAAGTAGTGGTTGAGACCACCCCAACCTGCCCCCTGTTACCTTTCGTAGCCAATCCCGCGGTTTCACCCTCTCTCCTCTTTCGTATCTCGGAGCTTCTCAGGTACTCCTTTGCTTCTCCTTTTCTTCCCGCTCCGGATTTAGGATTTTTATAGCATATATTATTGGATTTCTGTTAATTTTAGTCGATTCGTTCCTATTTTTTTTGTGGTTTTCGGTGGCTGAATCGTTCATTTCTTCGTGGATCTTGCTTTTTTTTTTGCGCAGTTATTTCCGGTTGGATCTCCTACTCTGCTGTTATTTTGGCTGAATTGAAGTGCTGATTTCCTGCTAGAAATCATTGGCCCCCTCCCTATAGTCGTTGTCAAAGATCCGATCTGGTCCGATCTAGGTTTTTCACCATGGATCGATACCCTAGCTTCATAAAGATCCGATCTTCTTCCTTTTTGTGAACTTTTAGCTTGCTAAATTCTTCTTCTCCGTGTAGTTCTCAGTAAAACCCTGATCTTAGCTTACAAAGTTTTGGGTTTTCCAAATACTTGATTTTTCGTCATGAGGAGGTATCGAGCTTTACCTCCCATCCTTCTCTGTGCTGCCTTCTTCTTCTTGTTGGCCGTCGGCAAGATCTCGGCGGCCGACAGCAGCAACAGCACCTACCACCCCCGGGACAACATCCTCCTCAACTGCGGTGCCTCCGGGACAGCCAACGACACCGACGGCCGTACCTGGACCGGCGACGCCGCCTCCAAGTATGCCCCCTTCATGAACGGCGCCGCCGTCACCGCCACCTCCCAGGACTCCTCGGTCCCGCAAGTCCCCTACTTGAGTGGCCGGGTCTTCACCTCCCCTTACACCTACACCTTCCCCTCGGTGCTGGCCGGAAATTCATTCGCCTTTACTTCTACCCTTCCAACTACTCCACCCACGCCACCTCCGATGCCTTCTTTACCGTCACCGCCGATTCCTACACCCTCCTCCAAAACTTCAGCGCCTACCTCACCGCCGATGCCCTTAACTACGCCTATCTCGTCCGCGAATTCTCCGTCAACGTCTCCTCCAGTGGCCTCAAGCTCACCTTCACCCCTTCTACCGATCACCACAATTCTTATGCCTTTGTTAATGGTATCGAGATTGTCTCGATCCCTGATGACATCTTTACCCCGTCAATGCATTGCTTGTTGGAACCAACACAGAGTACACCATCGATCAGGATGGTGCTTTCGAGACCGTCTACAGGCTGAATGTGGTGGGCAAGCCATTTCTCCCCCCAAGATTCTGGCTTGTTTCGCTCCTGGGCTGATGACACACCATACATATATGGCGCTGCATTTGGGGTCACCTACTCCAATGACCCCAATGTTTCAATTAAGTATCCGGCCACCATTCCGGAATATATCGCGCCGCCGGATGTGTACTCGACGGCACGGTCGATGGGCCCGATCCACGCATCAATCTGAACTATAATCTCACATGGATCCTTCCAGTGGATGCTGCGTTTTACCACCTTGTGAGGCTTCATTTCTGTGAGATCCAGTACCCCATCACCAAGCCGAACCAGAGGGTCTTCGATATCTATCTCAGTAACCTGACTGCCCAACAGGGCGCCGATGTGATTGCTTGGAGCGGTGGAATTGGCATCCCAGTGTATGAGGACTATGTGCTGCTACCTTCAGGAACTGGCTCGATGGATTTGTGGGTTGCACTCCATCCTGATACTGGAGCCAAGCCAGAGTACTATGATGCTATCTTGAACGGGATGGAAGTCTTTAAGCTGCAGAACCCTAATGGAAGTCTTGCTGGACCCAATCCGGAACCCCTGCCGGAGCCAGATGTGGATATTAATAAGGCTCTCCATCAAAGTACCGGCAAGTCCACGAGCAAATCCATTCCGGCGATTGCCGGTGGGGTGATCGGTGGGTTTGTGCTCCTGTTGGCTGCCTGTTCTGCTTGTTTAGGATGTGCAAGCAAAAGAAGAAGAAGAGGGGGAAGGATGCAGGCACCAGCGATGGGCCTTCGGGTTGGCTGCCGCTCTCCCTCTACGGCAACTCGCACTCAGCAGCGTCAGCCAAGACGAACACAACCGGAAGCTATGCCTCGTCGCTCCCATCCAACCTCTGCCGCCACTTCTCGTTTGCAGAGATTGAGGCGGCCACCAATGGATTCGATGAAGCCCTCCTCCTCGGTGTCGGTGGTTTCGGAAAAGTCTACCGCGGGGAAGTGGATGGCGGTTCCTCCAAGGTCGCCATAAAGCGTGGGAACCCAATGTCCGAGCAAGGTGTCCATGAATTCCAGACCGAGATCGAGATGCTGTCCAAGCTCCGCCACCGCCATCTCGTCTCCTTGATCGGTTACTGCGAGGAGAACTGCGAGATGATTCTGGTGTATGACTACATGGCCCATGGAACACTGCGCGAGCATCTCTACAAGACCCCGAAGCCACCCCTCCCTTGGAAGCAGCGGCTGGAGATCTGCATTGGTGCTGCTCGCGGGCTTCACTACCTCCACACTGGTGCCAAGCATACCATCATCCACCGAGATGTGAAGACCACCAACATTCTGTTGGATGAGAAATGGGTTGCAAAGGTTTCCGATTTCGGCCTTTCGAAGACCGGTCCTACTCTCGATCACACCCATGTGAGCACGGTGGTGAAGGGCAGCTTCGGCTATCTCGACCCGGAGTACTTCAGGCGGCAGCAACTTACTGAGAAATCCGATGTATACTCTTTTGGGGTTGTATTGTTTGAGGTCCTCTGTGCTCGGCCCCTCTCAACTCGACGCTTCCAAAGGAACAAGTGAGCCTGGCCGAGTGGGCACTGCACTGCCAGAAGAAGGGCATTCTTGATCAGATCATCGATCCCTATCTCAGGGGTAGGATTGCCCCACAGTGCTTCAAGAAGTTCGCAGAGACGGCCGAGAAGTGCGTGGCCGACCAGGGAATCGAGCGGCCATCCATGGGCGATGTCCTCTGGAACCTCGAGTTTGCACTCCAGCTGCAAGAGAGCGCGGAGGAAAGCGGCAGTCTCATCGACGGTGCGACGTCGGAGGAGGGCACGCCGCTGATGATCCTGCGCAAGAAAGACCCGAGTGATCCATTGGTGGAATCAACCACAACGACAACCACAACCACCTCAATGAGCATCGGAGGCGGAGCCTCGCAAGTGATGACACTGATGGACTGACACCGAGTGCTGTGTTCTCGCAGATCATGAACCCCAAAGGGCGGTGAGATCTGATGGTCTGGTGAGGAAGATGAATGCCGCTACAATTTATCTTGACACGGAAAGTAGCTCTCTTATTTCCCTACGTAATTCAGTAATATTTCCTGAGTTGTGTTGTAATTTATGAGATCTTGAGATCCCCTAAATTCAATCTGATATATGACTTGTATTGATACTCTTAAGAATGTTTTCGTTGTCAGTTCCTACAATGGATATGATTATTTTCAGAATTAGAGTAGGTGTTGGCAACCCCAAGCATATGCTGTGATTCAGTATCGTGGTTGGACTGAAGTCGGATAGGATATGGATTTATATTCGTATTTATTTTATTTGATAAATATAAATATAAATATAAATATTATTCAGTTTTAAAATTTATATTTATTTTAAATAGATGCGAATACAAGTTGGATATTAGTAGTATGGATATGATTATTGATATAATTTAGATAATTAAATTTTATGAATATAAAATTAAAGATATTATTATATAGATGATAAATCAAATTAATAATATATTTATACTATCGTATATTTTTTAAAAAATAATAAATATTATACAAAATTATATAGGATTAAATATTGATTTCGATATGGATCGAATAGTTGTCTATCTATATTCATATTCATTTTCTTTGATAGATATGAATACAGATACATATATTAGTCAGATTTTTAAATTTTATTCATATTTCAATTGATTTTAATATGAAAATAAATTCAGACGAATAATATCTACATCATTTTTATCCTTAAATTGTGAGCGAGCTAGCACAATTAGTCGTGTCTCCGCTAAGAGGATTCATCATTTGCTTGGTACCTCTTTCTTCATTTAGTCAATGAGCTGTGGACCTTCTATTTCTTATGGACGTTTGGCGTAGTGTATATCTTTTCTTCACTCGTCATTGACTACCACAGCAACAAGTTGTCCGGATCTCCTATTTCTTCTGGTCATTCCTCGTTTATTTTTTCCTCTTCCTGCGGGAATGAATGCCACTTGTGGGGTGGTGGCTACCAAATAGAAAGAACGGTAGTGGCTTCACGACAAGGAGTGGTGGGGGCGGGCTGGTTGGACATGGTCATGGAGAGCCCCATTTCGGCGCTTGCACGTTGGGTGGATTGGGAAGAATTGAAAGGACATGTGAAAGGTCGGTCGTGCTGTTTGGACGTTATTAGTTGGGTCTTCAGCTGAAATTTCCACGGTAGGTGGCCATCACTTGCTCACAGATCACGAGATATCACTTTGTTCTTTTAGACTTTTCTGAGAGTTTCTCTCTCTGGATTGGATTCCTCTACAACCCCGTCATCTGAATTTAGGCCGTCACCGTCAGCAGACTGCGATTGCCGGAAAGGCTTGTTGGGCGGTTGACTGACCTTAATTCGAGTCTTCCACTCGGCCCTATTGGCTGGCATTTGGCTGTGCTAATGATTGATGTTATCGTGATATGTAGGATACAAAACACTGTAAGCATAATTTGTTCTTACATACGCACATAAATATAAAATTTATCATACAAATTATTAATTTAATATTTTAAAATATCATATTACAGCATATTTTGTTTATTCATTTTTTCTAATTAAACTAAAATTTGCATTTGAGCTTGAACTCAGATTCGAATATGATTTGATTGATATTCAAATCGAATTGATTTCAATTTTTTTCCTCATTTTTGATCAGAGTTGAATTCAGACTTGCTTATTAAGCCTTGATCTATTTTGAATTGAATTTCAAATTTGAATATTTTAAATCGAAATGAATTCAAACTTTTAGCTACTCGAATAATTGCACCTCCAGCTCCAACCCGCCACAATGATGTTGCAAACTGCACGCCACAGGTTGCAAGAATGTTGGTCACCCCTTGCCAAGTGACAGGGTCAAAGCAAAAACACTAAAATCAGCTGCAAGAAATCATAACGAAGAACCAACTTGTGGTTGACCAAAACTGCCCACAACAAAGCAAATAATTGTACTCAGTAAATTCATTCCTTCCACGCCATTGAAAAGTGAAAACCACCAATCAAGAAAATGGCATCAGAGGTTTAAGCCAGTTTAAGGTCCCTGGTTGTGAGATGCACATATGACTTCTTTATGCTTTCATTTCACATTCATCTTGGGAGAAAATACTTTGACTTTTACAACTTCACCGCATGTTCTTTAAGAACCAAAATCAACAGAAAGCAGGCTGTACAATCGGGTCTGGGAACAGCAAGTCCAATAGAGAAGCCGAGTATGAGAGACAGGAAAAATACACAAGGAAATCTTATCGACCAAATAATAGGATCAATGGACACAAATGCCAGGGACTTTTTCTCATCATCTCAATAGCCAGATGGATTCACTTGGAGCACTAAGATGAGGATTCAGTAAGCACTAGGATTCAGTAAGCATTTTTAACTTTTCTCAAGTTCAGGTCTGTTGGCCCCAACAAGCTTATCCAGCTGCTGCCCATCTTTCAAGAAGAAGAACGTTGGAGTCGCACGAATATCCCATGATGAACTGAAATCCTGCGGCACCCATTTACAAATTCAGTCTCCATATTTGTCACAAAAGAATGCATTCCATATATAAATATAGACTTGTTGCAGGTCTGACTTGGTACGCTAAAGCTAACATATTAAAAAGTTTGCCACCATCGATAAGTTAGTTTTATGAGGATCACTGCGTTCCCAGATTTATATGTGCACAGGGTTTTCCTGACCATCAAATTCTATATGGTGGAAATAAGCTGTTCATCAGTGTCCTATCTTTTTGGATGAAATAATGCAACAAATAATGGTCCCTTGGCAATGTACTTAATAGGCAACAGGTTCAAAGATCTCCAATACATGTAATTTTCAAAAACAGTGCATCAAATGGAGGTTGCCCATGGAACGGGATGATATGCATGATATCAAAGCCAACAGGATACTCTTTTGCTGCATTCTACATCTTATCTTACATACAGAAGGCTCCAGAAGCCTTTTAAATGCCCTTCAATTAGCATCCACATTCTCTGTTGTATACCTGATTGTTCAAGATAGTTTTAGCTCACCTACCTCAATCAACAGGTAAATGACCTGAAAAATGTGACCAAGACTGAGCCTTGGAACTCAAATGAAAGCATGTCTGCAGCTCAGATGTGCTTATGGTTGCTTGAATAACTGGTAGTAAGTATGAGAAACAAATATAGGTTGGCAGACAAAGGCTTTAACAAAATGTCCAGAGTCAGCTATGCAAAATTTGACCTAACCTTATTTGATTTCAGGTGCAAACTACTTCAGTATCATAAGGCCTAAACAAAACTAGAAAATTCCAAGTGCTGAATGGAGGCTCTATCTTCATAAGCAATATGCTCTTCGGATTGAATGGTCCTGAAACAGGATTAGGTCATAAGAACATAAAAATGCCTAGAAAACATGCCGGAAATGTCCTGGAACCCAGCTGCGAGAGATGATGGCAGAAACAATACAATCTAGATCAGATAGGTTTTCTGCAGAGATTAAAATAATAATGAATGAACCCATTTCACACCCACCTGAACCGTCAAATTGCAACTGAGAACATGAACAAATGGTTTATTGAGCAAACATAGATGTAAGTTTAATAATAAGTAAAAGGGATTATTCAGCTTTCTGTGGCACAACTATTCATCTGGATCTTCATAATTTTGAACCATAGTCAACAATGACCCAGTAATGAGGACCGTATGTTCATTATATATAAATGTCATACAAGTGAATATGACAACTTTGCTTGAAGTCTTAGCCTATTAATTGTTTTAGAGATCTTCCTAGCCTCGCTTCAGAAAAACCAGAAGCATCTCTTGTCCTACAGAGACCAGGGGGATTAGTGTCAGAACCAATGCATGTGCTACGTCAAGGGCAAAGATGAAAGATATGCCAATGGAGATGATGAAGAATAACCAGGTGGAACCATGAGGAAGAAGACAAAATAATGAAGAAGATAAAATAACGAACTTCCAACAATAGGGCATTTGGGATAACAATAATGATGATGGAATCTTCCAGCCTCCCTTAAGACCACAGGCAAGTGTGATGATAGTAAGGTGCACATAAGAAGATATGCCTTCTCTTTGATTTTCAGCTCATGATGCTCATGCTCTCTGCCTATTTTCAAGATGAATCTTCTAGTTGTAGTGACAGGTTCTGCTACATACTCTACATTTACAAGTCCACTTGAACCAACAAACCATTCATCTGATAACCCATGTCAATCCAGCAAACCCATTTTCAAACAGTAAGGGCTGATAAGACAACTGATAGTTGAAGTTGTAAAAATGAGAGAAGAGACTTCTTCAAAATTTCTCTAGACCAATTTTCAACTTTATCTACAGGAACACTTCAGCAAAAAATTCTAACATTCAGGAAGATGAAGATGTCATGGTAAAAGATGGGCTTTGGGTTCATTCAATTACTGTACCAAGGTTTATGTTTTGGCTAAAACCGAACCTTTCGGTCAAAACTGATTAATAATTGATTTCAGCCAAGACTGATCCGAAGCTGACCAAAAAGTAAATTTGAAAAGACAATATTTGTTGCTTAATTGGAAACATATGTAAAAGTAAACAGTAGACCACCAAAAAAAGTAGCCATCAAAGAGTGAAACAGACAGGATTAAATATAAGGGCAGATCATACCATCAACTCATCCACATCAATTGTCAGGAACATGAGAGAAGGATACTTCTCAGACAGTTCCGCATAAACAGGTGTCATCATTCTGCATGGACCACACCAAGATGCACTGAAATTTGCCACCACCTGTGAGAAGAAGGAAAAACGTATATGTGAATTGCATGAAAATCTAAAACATTGAATAATGAACATATTCAGACTTTAAGTTGACAGAAGTATGTTAAGTATTAAACAAGGGTTAAAATTCACACTCTACTCCTCAACTCTCTGATTTGGAATTCAACAAGAACCACTTGGCATTATCTGACATGCATGTCTCATGTTTATCCGTGTCTTGCATGTTCATAAGTGGTCTAAGTTTGTCTTTAAGGGAAGGCAATTGATAAAAGTTGGACTGTCAACTGTTGAGATGTAGTACCCTAGGGCCATATACGGATATCTCTTATTAAGGACATAATATATTTCATAGATCTTTACTATACCTTTTTTCCCATTTCAAGCCACACGAATCCATGTAAATACATGTAGATCAATCATCACATGTAAACAAGCATATCTATATGAAAGCCCACTTCTTTGTATATGGATTTAGGAAACCTGATGTTTGCACCTTATCCATGTCAGCACACAATCTGAATGTCCCTATTGACCATACTAGCCAATTAGTCAGCCAACTCAAACTCACTTTGGTCATGTTCTTACTTTCCCAGAAACAACTTATCAAAGTTACACCCATGCCAAATTCAGATTCAAATATCTATATGTAAACAGGTATTCTCTTTATTGCATTACTAAATCAAACTCAAACAGGTTGCTAAAATGGATTTAATCTTGATAATTAGGTGGAGCTCCTAGTGGCAGTATTGATCAACCCAGACTATTAAGATACACATTTCTTGGCAGTTTTAATCAAAGTCAGACAAGCAACTCTAGTAGATCTGATTCTGAAATATTCAACTATGAGGGAAAGAAAACTTGAGGAAGCAAGAGGGTATATTAAGGCAAAGCAGCATTATCATCCTACTAAGCTCATAATCAAACTCTTCACAAAACAGTTATTATTAATGATACTACCGTGAGATTCAGCAAGAGTTCCAAATGTCTTCAGAGTCTCAAGAGATTGATACTTCAACCAACATTTTTAATGAAACTAGTGGTTCAACAATTATATTATGTAAAGCATCATACTTGAGGGTAAACTGAGAGAAGAAGAAATTTATTTCGAATGGATAAACAAATTTCCAAAAATATTAGCCAATATTCACATGAATATAAGGCATCATAGCTTGGCCACATGAAAGAAGTCCAGGGAGTTGCTATCATTTGTTTTAATGTTATATTAAATGTCAGCTCATAAAATTTTGCATACAAGACTCCTCAAAAAGTACTGTGACATGTCCAAGAGCAAAGGCTTCAATATTCTTGAAAACTAGTGTGTCAAAACATGTTGGTAAAATAAGGACTAGTACCTTCATTTAATTTATCTAAAAGTTTCCTACAAAACATAATTCTTGAAAATCAAGCAGAAGACTTTTCATCCTACCATTGGCAGACACTAATGTCTTTGCCAATTCAGCAGATCCACTTTAATTTCTCCGAGCATGTTTTAAGCTCTAACCAGCATGTTTCTTTTGAAAGGAAAAATCAGGTTATTTCTACTTTCTAATTTACTATATTGCCTCATGTAGATATTATGGTGTTTGCTATACATTATCAACCAACTACGGTAGACCAGTGGAATCTAATAGGTTAGTAGATTATACCAGCACAATATGAGAAATGGAATTACTTTGCTTCATGACATGCAACTTGCTCATAAAAGGATCCTTGGCAATCATTATTCACAAGTAAGATCTTAGATTGTCCCCACCATACCTCATAAAGTAGCATCCGTTCTACCAATATATTCCTTCTTTACAAAAGAGACATTTGCCAACAGCGAAATCAATCCTTTTACTGTCTTTACAATTTAAAAAAAAGGTTATTCATTATGGTTCATAAGCCACTAAAATTGCTAATTAACCTACCTCTTCCACCTTGGTAGTTCAATAAAGGACCCTTTAGGACTTTCATAGTAAAACCCCCAACATTAACTCCAAATGCTGATATTCCAATTTCTTTCACATTAATTACATCACCTTTGGCCTCTGGACACCTTGTTTAGCCATGTAATATATTCTACTCTTCTTCCTTCTCACAAACATAGGTTAGACCATTAAATAGCATGTTCACTCTTTTTAATCCATCAACAAATGCATGAGTCGCACCCATGGTATTCCGTACCGGCCCAAACCGGCCGGTACACCCCGTACTCTACCGTATCAGCAGGGAATCGGTTTGGTTCAGACCGATTTTCAAAAAATGGCCTGAACCAGACTGAACCGGTCGGTTCGGTACAATATCGGCCCGAATCACTCGATACCGGATGGTTTGGTTCAGTACGGTATCGTTCGGCTTAGGTTTTTTTTTTTGCCGCTGGGTGGATTTTTTTTTTTGAATTTTTTATTGTCGGTACGGTCCAGTCTGGTAAGATACCATACCATCCCATACCGGCTGACAACCTGCACGAATTTCGGTATCGAGTCCGCGAACCTTGATCGCACCAAAATAATTCACCAATCATCAACCTCCCTGAAGGATGCATAGACAGATTGAGAATACCTTTACTCAAGCATTCAAGCAGAAGCCTCTCCATCTCATAGCTGTCCTACCTAATGCTCCAGAATCAATCCTTCTTGCAATGAGATTAAACAAATTCCTCGCCATTTGAGTTGGGTAAAACACACTGGCCTTGAACGCAATATTTTTTAGTAGTCATTATTCTGAATAAAATATATTCTACATAATTTGCAGATACAATTGAAAGCTTTTTTTCTGGTACATGTGCTGCAAGAAATTCAGGATGCCGACAACCGTTGCCTTATCAAAGTTTTCATACAAAAAAGGACTATTCATACAACAGGGTCATTAGCTTTCATTCTTCCAACAAACCCACATATAGCCACTAGCTCCCTTTTTTATCCCCATCCGTACTCCTGAGTATTTTTCAAGTAGTGAGTCTGTCTCTTTAGTATAGGTCCTCTTATTACTACCTAATAAATGATATGATATATTGCAGAGGATACCCAAAATGACTTATCTGGGCTTGCAACAAACCAAATGCATTTCTTTATTTCAACATTTCCCTTTCCACACCTATTAGACCATACTTCTTCCTAGAAACCTATGCAAATATGATAAAACAGCCCACACAAACATAGAGGCGAAGTCCTTGGACCCCTCTCTCTTTTCACTTGGAACCATTACATTTCCGGATATCTCACCTTTTTCTTCATTATCATAAGTGAAATATGGAAATGTCATGATTTAATGGAAGGTAAAAATCAGTTTCCATGTTGAAGTTCACTAGATGAGTAGAAACACCAGCTTGGAAACCATCAATGAGGAAGGTGAACAATAACTCTGTAAGGTGGTGACGCATGCTACAAGCTATTGTATCACATTGAAGTTTCCTGGCAGCCAATAAGTTCCACTTAGGATCTGTTGTTTCCCAGCCTATACCTTGTCCACCCCAACTTCAGATACCATGGAAACCATCTCTAGACTTACAGAGTAAATATATCACCAGGCCTCTGTACCAATCTACCTAGAAAGAAAGGGTAGTTTGTTCAGAAGCAACAACACTTACATTTCTATCCAACTAGTAAGTTTGAAATAGCATTTAAACATCATCTCCATATGCTATTAAACCTAAATCCATTTTCCCCAAAAGTAGTTTTCCATATTAAGAATTCAAGCGATATACCAGGCATATCATGGACATGGGAAAAAGCCCAAGCAGAAAAATCGTTGGACAACCCTCTTTGAACTTTTTATTACAGTCTCCATAAAATATTCCTGTTGATATAGAGAACCATGTTCTTTCCTTGAAAATTTTCTGTTCTTCCTGATCCAGGCCCCCCATATTCCTCTTAACCTGCAGCAACTAGAGATCTGTGGTCAGGCTCTCTAAAATTTATATTACCACCTACTTTATTTCCACTTCTTGCAAGCACCTCCAACAACATCTAATTTCTTCAAGAATCATGCACTAGGTTCTGCACTCTTTAAGAAAATCCCAATTTTATTTGAACCAAATTTCGAATATCCTCCTTTTAAACCAGCATAACTTATCAACCATGAAAAGTCAATATGACCTTCGTCCAAAAATCATTCATTTTATGGTAAAGGGCTGTGATCGGATAAGGAAAAAAAAGTCTAATCCATGTCAGCAGGAGAATCAGCCGCTCTTAACTGGTCCTCTCCACCCAGTCATGAACATAACATATTCTGCAGTGATATTATACTGACCCCAAATTGCAGAAGCATGCATTTATGTGCTGTTCCCACCCAACTGCACATTGCGCAAATGCTTCCAGATCATACCAGACAATGGCCCTATCCAAAACTTAATTCTGGAGTCTTAAGGCCACCATATGGATCTGGATACAATTCTAAAAATAACAAATGACTCAGACACAGGTCATTTAAAATTAGCCAGCATAGAACCAAAATTATAAATTATTAAACATAAACATATTAATTAACCTATTCCAGGAAATCTGGCTAAACAGCTCAAGTTGAGCACCAGATCTGGACAAAGACAAAAAATTTAAGCCCCAAGTAACATTAAGACTGGCCATATAACTTCATCAGTAGATTGGAATTTTGAGACAAGAGAGAGCTCTTTCGGTCCCATATTTGATATATCATATATATAAGAGTGAGTTATTAAAAGTGCTAAGTGTACATGCACATGGGCATCTCTCTCTCTCTCTGTGTGTGTGTGTGTGTGCATATGTGCCCATGTCAGGGTTTGTGTGGGGTCCTATCGAATTGCTTACTAGTTTGCCATCCTTGTTTGCATCCGCAATCTTCTCATCCCAGTTCTCTTTGCTAGTAATTACATGCACATTTCCAGCTTTGAAATCTATGTCGTCAGAGTCACCTTGGTCCCGACCCTACAAATGGTAAGAGAACAAAACCACCAGTTGGCCACCAATTTTTTTTTAATATACAGCCATATGCTTATTAAATAAGGTTGCCAAGGAAAGCATGAATCCACTGCTTAAATGCCAAGATAATATCAATATGTAATAAAGGTGCATATGCACAGAGTCACGCACATTCATATGCACATGCACACATAAATATAAATATACACATACATACATGTATATATGCATAAAAATATGTGCACATATATGTATATATACACGTACATACATACATATGTATATCTTCATGTGCACATATATGTATGTACATGAATGCACATACATACATAAATGTATGTATATCTGCTTCTGTCTGATGAGAAGGCTTGTGTACAATTAAAACAATGGAGTATTTAAAACTCAAATCTCTTCTAATATTCAATTAAATAAGTATAATTATTAGGTTTGTTGCAAGGCCGAAAAACCAAATACTGACTAAGTTTGAAGTTAAAGACAAAACATATGGAAAGTTAAGCTCGGGCCATGCAACTGTAACTTAAAAGCTCAACTTCACACAACCAGCAACCAACCCCCCCCCCCCCCCAAAAAAAAAAAAAAAAAACGGAAAAGAAAGAAAAAAAGTCCAGCAGCCAACACACACACATGCACCGATGTATTCCCTGTTCCACTGTGAAAATGACATAACAAAAAAAGCAAATTATTTATCTATGCATTGAAGTATTGAACTGAGTACTCTAAGCTTCACTATGATTTATGAGTTTCAAATGTATTTATTGATGATAACTAACCTTTCCCAAGCAGGCTCCCATCTGAACTCAGGAGTTTCAGTCAGGAACCAGGATCCCCAGCTTCTTCTGGGAAATAGGAAATGATGAAAAAATCATTAGTAAAAAGATAAGTGCATTAAATTGGCAAAAGAAAAGGTGCAGACTGACAGATTACTCTGCATATCACAATCAAATATCATCCAGGTAACTGCAAATAGACTTTAAAAGAACCACCTGAAATAATTTGTATAATGTCCTTATCAAAATCAGGCTCTTTAAATTCAGACATCAAACAATGATCACATAAGACATGCAAACAGGAAATATGTCAAAGAGATCTCTGATGACAACAAGGAATCAATGCTCACATTAGTTTCCAATTAGCCAATTACCACACATTATACTATAGTTCTTACTGAACATCCAACACTTTTTGTGAGACCAAAAGCGAATATATTAAAGGATTGAAGTATGATCATATTGGAATATAAATTTGTCCAGGAAACAGGATCATTGAAACTGAGGTAGTACTTAAGCAAATATCTTAATATATGAAAACATTGTTGTATGTAACAAAATGATGACAATCAAACAGGTTCAAGAGCATACGATGTCACCAATAAGGAATACTAAGGTGGATACATGATACACAAGGAAAGATGAATGAATGCAAAGGAGGATGCAAAAGAATTCTAAAGATTGAATTGGTAGAAGAGTAATTGATATTATGACCTAGTGAGAGAAAGAAGGCATAACATAACCTAAATGGAACCTATGAGAAGGGATTTAAAATGCTTGTGCTGACAGAGGATGCCCTTCCAAGGAATAAGGGGTAAATACAATTCACACCCTCAACCCCATATAGTGGGCATGCAATTTAATGCTTATCGTTATAAGCTATATAACCAAGCACTGGTGATATATTTTAATAACTTAATTTAGCATCCAAGTGTCAGTTCCCTGTCCAATATTATTCCAAGACTAACACCAGCAAATCTAGAATGTAGAACCTCAGTGCATCTGCAGATGCTAGAATAAGGATAAATGAGTAATGAGTATAAATAATAACCAAGTTATTATATGAATAGATATGTGAGGAATTTTGTAGAAACACAATATGCATACTATACCTTTAGTTAGGGGAGTGACAATCATAACATCCAATTTGGATGAAAAGAAAAGTCTGCCAAAATGAAGTGCAAGGAATGCAATAATAGAGGGAAAACACATAGAGATAAGCCTTAAAGAAGAAAAAATGATGTCCAAGAGATTCCAGAAATACAACTTTCTCAGTATGGGTTCGATTGTGTGTGTGTATATACATACATGTATGTATGTATGTACGTACATGTATGTATGTATCTATGCACATACATACTGTTGGGT
>KE504655.1:121265-134423 GCA_000441515.1 Elaeis oleifera | reverse complement strand
ATATATATGATATATGAAAGCACGTTTAGGGCTGAAATCAGTTTCTATGATCTGAATTTTATTCATGTATATGATATATATTTGTATGTCAGATCTAAAAAATTATTTCGAGATCAAAACTTACTTTTCATGTAAAAAATTTAGATCTAAAATTTAAATTTAAGATCTGAAATTAGTATTAATGCATGAGAGATTGGTCATGGGTAGATCAAATTAGGTCATGTAATTAGATTACATCTAAGATTTTTGATTTGATCATAATGGGTCAAAATCGATTTAGCAGTTGATCAAACCGAATCGAGTATTGATTAGTATTAGGTCAATAGAGCTTAAGATCATACAATTATTGTTGATTGAATCGATTGACACCCATATGTAGAATCAATTAACCTAAGAACCGAATTCGGCTCTATGGCTCGAATCTGATTCACCTAAGCTAATCTATTCGAACTAATTAACCAATTGGTGTCTAAGGTGAGTAATTGAAAGTTGATTATTTAATTAATTCCATTCACTGATCTGGCTAATTTATTGGTATCTAAAAAAATAACGGGGGACCTCCATCAATCTCCACTTACCTGATCAATTTGAAAGATTGAGTCTCAAATATGGTTGCTTGACGGTTTGATTTAGCCCATGCCAATTAGATCAGTCATGTGATGACTGATTAGATAAGATCTAAATCTAAACCTCTCAATAAATATTAAATCCAATGATCTTCCATCATTATAGATGTATGGGCGTGTTACCGACGTTGATTGTTCACGACTGGCCACAGTGGTTCAGTTGTATCGAGAACACGCAACCACTTTATTAGTAAAGAGTTGCTCCAGGATAAAGATGAGATTGAGCCTAATAATTGTTAGGTGAGGGATCCAATTACGGCTTTGCACTTGCTTGTGAACGGTGGGTCAGACTTAACTAAGGAGTGTGGACAATAACTGTTAGGTGAGCCCACATGACTTAGAGACTAAGTCGCTGTAACATGCTTAGAGAAGCATCTGGGCAAAAAGTTATCCATACATCTGTATGCGTATTAGTAATAACTGTTAGGTGAGGTACACGACATCGATGGGACCATAGCAGCCACTAGAAACTTAGTTGTCGTGTTAGGATTTTCATTTCTTCACTCGGAGAGTGTGAGAGATCTAATAAAATAGTGAGAGTCTTTTTGTATCTAAAAATCTCTAAAGTAAATTATAAAATAAGTATAAATATCTAACTAGAACTTTTACTCTCTGCTGTTTATTGTGTCAGCTTCCAATCTTTTAGCTCGAATCCTAGATATAAACTGTTTAATCGAAACCAATTATATACACTGACTTACAAACCTAAGAATCATTCTTAATTTTAAAAATTAAACAATGTTCTCTACTAGGTTGTTCTAATATTAACAGCCTATCCAATCCAAAGACAACGAGCTATACTGGATAAGTGGATGGACAATGATAATAAAGATAGATGCTATATATTGAAGTCTATGTTAGATAAACTCCAACGTATGTATGAGTACATGTACACTACCAATGACATATTCATTCATCTGCAAATATTGTGAGGTGATCAGAGTCACACAGCGCATGAGATGCACGATGGACAGTCAGTCTATGATTATTATTTGATAATGATCAAGGACATCAAAGAGCTTAAAAGGCTCGATATGATCATGCATAAGAAATTACTTGTGGATTTGATCCTGCGATCTCTTTTTAGTTTATATAGGTAGTTTATGGTAAACTACCATATGAATGACCTTCTTGGCATCTTATCTGAATTGATCAAAATGTTGGTAACTAAAGAACTTTGAAAAGTACAGAGATACATACCTAGAGAGCTTAAAAAAATAAGAACATACTTTGAGTAGGCATATTGAAATTGCTCAATACTATCCTTACGATTTTTTCTTCTCCCAGTTGAGTTTTAGACTCTAGTGCTTTTTATACACTTTAGTATAGAGTCTATGGAAAGATGGAGGGCTGAGGAAGTAACCCTTAAAATTGATAATAGGACAAGAGTTGCTGCTGTGGGCATGGGCATCTATCCTTTGTGATTATCGTTTGGATTTAGTTCTTAGAGACGGTCTCTATCATTTGCATGGTGATGCATCTGTGAACTTAATTGAGTGAGCAGTAAATGCCATTGGATCTGAGAGATCCAAAGTTGAGATAAAACTTAAGTATATGTGGAACCTTAGGCTAGATCGTATAGGAGAAGAAATGATTAACAGATTGAAGAATATGGACTTTTGGGCTCTTTGACTGTTGAGTTATATCTAATTTGTGCATCATCTCTTTGAGAAAAAATGATCAAGCTACTCTTGTGAGACAAAAGAAAAATGACCACTGAGATACTTATCCTAGTACACATTTGATGTGTGTAGCCTATTTGATGTGCTCACAAAGGGAGTAGTCTCTACTTCGTTATCTTTACCGATGATTAGTCATGGTATGGATAAGTATATAAGATACAAATCTAAAATTTTGAAAGGTTCAAAGAATTCAGATGTAAAGTAGAGAAGCAAATCAAAAAATTTCTAAACGTACTTCGATCAGATCAAGGATGCAATACCAAAGAAAGAAATTTCTTGATTATCTCATAACATAGCATAATTTCATATTGAACCCCTCTTAGTACATCTCAGCTCAACGAGATACTTAAGAAGAGTTATGGGATTGTATGAGATATGGTCCGGTGCATGATGGACTTTACTGATTTATTTTTGTTTCTTTAGGGACATACTTTATTTTTAAAATTTACTTATGGAATTGGGTTCTCTCTAAATCTATTCTTACCACACCGTATGAGATATGACATGGTGAGAACTAAATCTTGATTATTTCAAGATCCAAAGATGTCCAGTCTGTGTCAAAGACAGCAGTAGGATATATTAAAAGATAGGTCTATAAAGTTTATTTCAAAAAATATTCTAAAAGAGTTTGGGATACTACTTTTCTTCTGAAAGGATCACAATATGATTGTGGCCCATCATGCTATCTACTTAAAAAATTATTATCCAAGATGAAGCAGTGGGAGAAAAGTTAAGCTCGAGGAGAGTATCTCTGAAGAGCAGCGAGTTGTAGGACCTAAAGAACCTATTCATGATGAGCCAGTATATAATGTATGTTCCTCCTCCACCTCATAGATACAGTAAGATCTTCCATCCTCTTGAAAGGTATTTGGGTATGCTTAACTGAGGATGTAGAGAAAAATTATTTCTCAATGATAAATAGGGAACATAAAGATGATCCCAAAACTCTACAACAAAGTGATGTTGGACATCGACTCCAAGAAAGGGATGTGAAATAGCTTTTCTAACTGGATATTTTTAAAAATTTTCATATGGAGTAGCTTATAGATTTCACTTCTCGTAATAAGATATTACTAAGTCTGCAATAATCTTGGAGTTGGAATATTCATTTTGATGATATGATCAAATTGTTTGATCAGAAATGAAAAATTATGTATTTCTAAACGGATCAGTAGGAGTATCCAATACTGATATTGATTAAATATGGTTGTATAAGCAAGCTTTCTATATTCTGAGAATATAAAAATCTATAGAGATAGATACAATTAGATGCTTGTATTTTCACAGATAAAGTATAGAGAGTAAATACTGAAAGGGTTCAGCATAGAAATCTCAGAGAGGGGTCTGCTACCTTCTTGGACATAGATGTATGCCATGTAATGTATTTGAACTGATATAGTTAATATTGTGAATGTCACTAGTAGATATCAGTTGTATCCAGACTAAGAGCGCTGTATTGTTATGAAAATATCCTTAAGTACTTGAGAAGAACTAAGAATTTATTATTAATTTTTGAAGAAAGGTCAAAGCTAGGAGTGGGAGGATACACCAATTAAGATTTTATGTCCGATATTGATGGTAGAATGTCTACATCATGAGGTGTGTTCCTGTGTAATCATGTCGATATCTTGGAAGGATTTCAAGCAATCGATCGATGAAAATTGAGTACATTGTAAATGTGTAGGATGCATTCTGATTCTAATATTAGTTGCAGAACTAGATGTCATGCCATCAAATACCATGACCCTATACTACAAAGACAATGACATCATAGCTTTTGTTAAAGAGCCTAGGTCTCACCAGATATCCAATCATATATAGCAACAGAACACGCGACTACCTCAAGTAGAAATACATAGAGGTGTAGAGAGCAAACTCTACATGAGATATGGTTAATCCACTGGTAAGTCACTTATCTAGTCAAAGACTAAAGCCTGTCTTGAAAAGATAGGGCTTGGTATATGGCAGATTGGTTTTAATGCAAGTGAGAGATTGTTGAATGTATGTCCTAAAAGTCAATCATAGCTGATGCATATCATATTACTAGGACATATTTTATACTTAATGGGTACTTATATTACCATTCATATTTTATGTGTCCATGAATCATCCAAAAGATTAACAAGATGATGACATATATTCTCAAAGAGTTGAGAATTTGAGACATGTGTCATTGATGGTTAATTCTTAAATTGCTCCTGGTCATAGGATCATCATGGGGATGGTGATTGATCCAGATAGATCGATGTACGGATCACTTCTTTCGAAAAATCTCGAGTCTGCAGTGTAGTGACACTAGAGCGAGAGTGCAGATGGTTGTTAGAGAATAACTAGCACGGAGCGTGATCAACACAAGAAGTCACATGGATGTCTGCTCACTCATTAGTGACTTTCTCGATACTGCAGTAGTGTGACTGATCTTTTGACCTGCGGTACTATAACTGCTCGCAGTGAAGCTGCTGGAGTTTAACTACATATAAACATTGACTCAATGAGTCCTTGTAGTGGATGTTGGTGATAGTTGGTTTACTGTAGGAGTAGAGTGCGCCCTAGATGGAATCATCGATCCTAATAGAAGGGAGTAGTCCTATGAGATTTAAGAAGTCAAGTCCTTAAGTCTATGGCCATAGCTATGTGATTGATAGAAAAAAATTTTCATGAGAATTATATATGGACTCGAGCTAATTGAATCTATCATATGATCGATGATGAGGTTTGATGATTTATTCATGATCTGCCATCTGATCGAAACTCATGATAGAGGAATTGTATTATACGTTAACTGCACCTAGAGGTTCATTACCTTTATTCTGCTGGATTGTCACTATATACTGCTAGATGTCACTGGTGAATTGTGAGATCCACTGGCATCATCTCGATGATCGATGATCTTTGATGGGCAGAATTGGAATGGTTCCAACTCATTGAAAGGAGTTTTAATAATATTATGATAGAAATTATAATATATATCACACTACCAGACAGAATAGAACCTATTGGGTTACATACAAAGAGACTTTTGACTGATCAGATGGTTGACTTGCGATTATGAATCATGATTGGATTTAATTATCAATTTGATTGATGATTAATCCAATGTAAAAGTTACAATTAAGTAACTTACTAAAGAGTTAGTGAGTTATAGGAGGATTAATTAGTAATTGGATTGCTAATTGGTACAATTTGATGGAGCAATGGGGCTTGCATTAAGTCTAAATAAATTAGATTCTATTTGATTTGATATGGGTTTGATTTGATCAAGCCTAATTGGGTTATGAGATAACCAAATTGTATAGGAGAATAATTCTTTGTTTGATTAAGATTTGGGTTTGACTTAATTCCTAATTAGACTAGGATCTAACTAAGAGATTTTTAAATCTTATTTGGATTAGGAATGCTCCTCTAATTAGGTGACATCCAATTTCTAATTGGATTAGGTTTAATCTAAATAGTTTGGACTCCTAATCAGATTAAGATTTCAATCTATTTGGGTCTAATCAAGTCTTAATACGAATAGGATTGATTAAGATTTATTGTTTAAATCGCCACCTAAAGAGGAGTCCCAAATGGTTTGGATTCCATCTCTTCTCATGCGCCAACTTAGCCCCACGCCCACTTATTTATAGCGCCTATTTATTCTCCATGACCGAGATAGTTTTAGCATGGAAGAGTTCACGCTAATCTCTCTTTTTCATGAGATATCTTGGCGCAAAAGGAAGAAAGGGTGGGCGGTATAAATCAAGAGTCCTAGGATAGTTGGACTCTTATCTCTTTACCTAAAATCTTGGTCAACTCCTATTTAAATATGGGATCATATGAGGCGGTAACAAGGGGCTGATTGAGATTAGTTTTGAGATGCCAAAAATCAGAGGAGGCATGTGTGAAAATTCCAAAGGGAGAAGGTGCGGCATGAAGGTCCATGGCGTGAGATTTGTTTGGCTCCGATCTCTTCTTTCTTACCAACAATCAAAGGTTGGTTGTTAGGACCTCTTCTCTCCATCTTTTGTCCAAGTTTGGACATCAATTTTTCTCACCCTTTTGTCCAAGAGTTGGATATATATTCTTAGATCTCAAGTATAGAGATTTTGTCCATGGGTTTTAGGAAGGAAGAGAAGAAAGTATTCTTCTCATGATCTTTAATGTAGAGATCATCATCCTCCTATTCTCTTCTTCTTCTCTAAGAGAGTCTTAAGAGAAGCGAAGAGTTTTCAACCGTCAAGATGCGATCTCTGCAAGAAAACTAGCATCTCGGTGAGATCAAAATTTTTTTGATCAGATCGAAATTTCGTGTAGATATCCGTGGAGGTCAGACACTTGTGCGGTTTCAAAAAAACTTCGAAAGACATCCACGATCATCAGTTCATGATGTAGATCGATCCGCATCAAGGTATGAAGATTAGATCTTCTCTATTTATTTTTTCTATTTGATTTCTGTATCTAAATCCTATCTCATATATGTAGATCTTATTTTATGGTTTAAGATTTGATCTTATGTATGCTTAGACTAAATTAGATTTAATCTAAATTTTAATTTTTACCGCGTACTTATTAAAATTTTTGCATGCATGAAATCATGAAATCTCAACAGCAGTATGTGGTGATGACATCTACGGAATACATGGTGCTGGCATATCTGAAGCATGTGGTATATCTCATGTCTGGCGCATAAGATGCTCCAATCACCGTTAATATCCCTAAAAATGATCTCTTCATCTCCCGCAGTATCCGAATCCACTCGTCCTCATCAATCGTAGATAGAGCATGATGAGTATCCAACATAAGATCCGGCAAACGATCAGTCTACATAACAAGAAAAAATTAGCAATACATTATAGATCATAAACAAAATATAATGTAGCTATATAAATATTTATATTAATGATGAGAAGTAAATAAAATTTAATGAATTAAATTAAATATACGATTGACATAAGACATAATTTTCGAGATCTTACCAACATACGCACAGTAGAACTCTCACACTCATATCCTGAAACTACATATCGAGGCTATCTGATGACCGATACTGTAATGGTAAGAAATCAAGTCATGTAGTCCTCGGTATATGGATAACCTCCTAATATATGATCACCATGAACTATATGATCTCATTGTGCATTCCAAATGATGACATACTGTGCATGTCTGATACGCTAATCAATATGAGCTCTTTCTCATCGATCAATATGATGAAGTCGCTGGTTGGTATCAAACTACTCTGGGATGCCCTGAATCTGACCAAACTGCCGTAGCACACGATTTGGAAGGTGCCACTCCACCCCATCAAAATAATAAGCAATACTCTAGCAGTCCATATATCATGTCCATCCGTACAACTCTGTGGTAATATGGATAATATCTGATCTGTGTATGACTTTCATAAAAACTGATAGAGTTAAAAAATAAAGTCAGATTAGTAAGCTCATTTTTCAATAGACTATGAATACTATAAAATGATATTTATACATAAATTAAAATTATCTGTCTACATGTATCAGTCAATGTATCCAATTAATCCCTATAAACTCGTGCCATCTTTGTCAACACATAGTGAACGTTGAATGCAATATTCCATCTGCTCGACAATATATTCACATTAATTAAATTTCATCGATAATTAAATTTTATAAGTAATAGAATTAATATTTGTATACCTATATCCCCAAGATGCATCTAATCTGAATTTATAAGTAATAGAATTAATATTTGTATACCTATATCCCCAAGATGCATCTAATCTGAATAGAATATTGGGGTCATGCTGCTCTGGTGGCATCTCAAGCAACTGTCTCTGTAATGGATCGATAGTCGGTATTCTCTTCTATGTCCAAATCTACCAATTCAAATAAAATCATATATGATATGCCCAATCAGAACTGTAATATAATATAAAAAATAAAATTTGTATGTCTCATACCTGCAATAATATAAGATCAATTTTGATTTCTGACTGATCTGCTACAGAATTCTGACACATAGTCTTATATAGGCAAGCTAGTACTGCACTGCACCAACTAAACCTACGAGTGAAATCTAAATCCTCTAATAAAGGTAAAAACATCAACTTCATCTTGTTCGATGAAGTATCAGGCAAAAAGGTACCCTCTAGTAATCGCATTACGTAGCCCCTGACATACTGTCGCACAATCTCCTCTGATGCATCATCTCCAATGTGAAAATATCGATAATGATCATCCAAACACTCTATCTTCAATCGTGAATGATCAAAAAATACGTATCGGGCTAAAATCCTAATAATCGATAGCATATATCATGCGACTCTAGAATACTAAGAGTGGGATCAGCTTCTGTAACTGCCTCACCATCAACTGATAGTCTGGTGAGGATACTAACATCCTGTAATGTGATGATCGCCTCATCAAATGAAAAATGAAATATGTCTCTGGGCGCCATCTCTCAAGTAAGACAGTAATAAGACCATCGTTCATCTGTATCCGTCCAATCCGATAGACTCCATAAAATCTCAGATATTGTAAATAATCTATAACTCTATTTGGAATGTCCTTCATCCTCCATATGTCAGCATCGGCTCGTCGTAATCGGAGGTGTTTAGGCTCCTACAATAAGATAGAATAATTAGATAACGTGTCTCTCAAATAAGATTTTCTTACAAAAATATAAATAGTAAGAATATAATACTTATATTGCCATTTATGATGGCCTGTGAGCGATGGGTCTCCTGCAATGTAAAAATACTGTAGTCTCGAGCATGAGAAATATAATACTAATTTATTCATGATAAATATAACTTTGTAATTATACATAAAACAATGGAGAAAATAATACACAATTTTGAATATAGATTACATAACAGTTTAACTATCGAAGATACATAAAATAATACATAACTCTAAAAATATATAAAATAATATATAACTCTTTAATGTCTTCCACTATTTGAAGTTGATGGGTGTGGAAGTAACCTAGGACAGCGACGACGATCATGATTCTATTTTCACAAATGTCGCAATGATTCTTGCTTCTTATTTGCCTATTATCTATTTCATTTTGCAGCCTTGTTGACTTTGGTCTGTCTTTCTGCTTAGGTCTCAAACGATGATGATCAGGAATACATGTATACAAATATATGGACATCTAATAGTCTTCATGTGGTAATGGATAAAATTCATCATTCCAAATATTTATGTATGTCGCAACTGTGTATGTATCATCCATGAATCCACTAAAATGTACAGTAATTTTTTGGCACAAAGCTAAAACGTATGAATAGAGATATCTATAGATGCTCTACTTTCCACAAGAATATTTCTGTCACTTAAAGTCATAGTTTGAAAATTTTTTCACCTCTTAACCCTGCACTTGCTCTCCTCATAAGCACTTCATATATGCCTCGTTGGATATTGAATGCTATTACAGTATGCTTGTTAGCTTTAACTTGATCTTCTACAATCTTAATCGCAATATGAGGAGTAAAAATCTATTTGGATTCTCCTGCACATATCTTGAAGCTTGGGCATATCTCATATTAAAATATTTCATAAGATGGTAAAATGTCATTGAAGTACAAGCTGTAATTGGCATATTTCTAGCTCCTCGTAAGATACTGTTAAAAATCTCTGATAAATTTATAGTTAAAACACCATAGCGTATGCCGGCATTATGTGCCAATATCCACTTCTCAGATTCCAACTCAAATAGCCAACTCTAAGCCTCTACATTTACTATCTTGATTCTATCCATGATAGAGTCGAGCTTGCGAACTTGATGAGTACTCTCTGCTTGTCATACTGCTTTTTTGAGCTGTGCATTTTTAAAGTGAGTGTTGAAATTACTATAGATATAACTTAAGCAGTATCGATGATAGGCATGTGGCAGATTCCATCCAATAGATTTATCTGCAATGGCATTCAATATACCTGAATGTCTGTCAGAATTAACATATTTCATTTCTATCTTGTGCAACATGTGTCTTGAGCTGGAAAAGAACTAACTTCAACTAGCAGTCGTCTCCTCATCCATAATTGCATATGCTAAAGGATAAATCCCATTCTCTGCATCAACTCCTGTTACAATTAGCATCTTATCTTAAATTTTCATACAAGTGCGTGCCATCGATGCTGATCATAGGATGGCAGTGCCTCCAATCTTGGATGGATGGTTGGAAAGCTCAGAAAATATAATTTAAAATCTGCACATCGAAATTCTCGGTTGGGAAGAAATTTCATGAAACAATAGTGCCAGGATTTGCATTTTGGAGTGCAGTCATATAATAGGATAATTTTGCATAAGACGGCTCCCATTCTCTATAAATATCAACCAATACCTTCTGTTTTCATACCATACTTTCTGTATGACACTGTATATTGAAATTGCTCATTAACAGCTGCCACAATAGCTTCAACTTTAACACCTGGATTTTCTCAATCAAATGTCAGACTAGTGTGCCAATCATCCTTCCACTGACATATTTGTGGTCTCGACTCAATCCCGTAAACAAACAAGTATGACAACCCTCATATTTTGTGATCTGAAAATATCCATATTTTTTAAAATTACAGACGAAACTTCCATTTACATTCTTGTTCAGTATATGATGATGCGCATCGTATGGACCACAACTTTGAATGTGACTGAACTACATTATATGTCTGATGCTTCCAAATATGATCAAGATCAACAGCTCTCTTTAGCTCATCTTTACTCTGAAACATCAGACCTATAAAAATTCAATCATCGAGAAGTTCCAAAACTGAGAGTTAGAGTTCAATCTTCGATCCGCACTAACACCATCATCTTGATCTAAATTTAAGTTGCTTAAAAATTATGGGGATTCATGCAAACGAGGTTCAGATTCTCATACATTATTATCTTCATGCAAACGAGGTTCAAGTTCTCCTATAATATCGGACTGATTATCTTCATCACCATCTTCATCTTCATCATTGTTACTATCCTTATCAAGCCATTCTTCATCAGTCTATTTCTCATCTGATTCAAAACCTTGATTATCAGAATTTATTTCAGTGCTGGACCAATCATCATCCCCCATTTGAGTGTCGTATCCCATACTTACTGCTACTCCAGTATAGAAGAAGTCACCATAGATGAAATCACCATAGGTGAAGTCACTATAGAACTTTGAATAATTCGACAACTAGGGCCAACAGTATTAGAATATTGTTCTGCAAACATGGCCTCAACACTAATAGTTCACACCATTGGACTTACGAAAGATAAAGAAGGTCCAGGGGCATTATCCTCTTGGATAAAAAGCCTACTAAAGTATCCAAACCTCGATACCATAATTTGAGTAGTATTTTCAGTAGAGGGTATATCTTTCTTTTCAATATATAATTCAATATATCGATATTCTGAAAATTTCAAAGAAAATGTCAGGATTTTTTGGACATCTTTGTTATCATCAATTGAAACTAAGATATACTTGCTCTGTATTAATTATCCCGATAAATTAGGAGATCTCCACCTTAATTTAATTTCATATTTTTCTCTAGTTATAGGAATACCACCGTATAGATGGTCTAATAGTTCTTGACATAATAATGATAAAAACAGTCTAACCATTCGGCATGTAGACTGACTGTACTGCACGCTATCTTCGTCATTTTCTATTGTGCCATCATAATACAATAGTAGACAAACTCGAGCATTGGTCATTTTCTCAAAAAAATTTGATAATATTAAAATCAAAATATTTAATATTAATAATTATTTAATAAATGGTTTACATAATAAATGCATCCTATCATCAACTAATAGATAAAGATAGGTCTTATCATATTCAGAAATTACATTAATTTTATAGGTAATTACAGTAATCAAACGATATGTAATAAGATTCGAGAAAATTTTAATAGCATTTCTCCTTAGTTCTCCCTACGCGATTGGAGATGTATGAGGAGAACTAAAGAAATACTGTTCGAAATTTTTCTCGAATCTTTACATATCATTTAATTACTGTAATTATCTACAGAATTAGCTACAATTCTCAAACTGTCCAAACTAGACAGTCAATTAACCAATGTAGATAATTCTCCCACCCGTATAAAAATATATAAATGTACGAATGTTGTAGAATATGTACGTTAATTAAGAGACGGATCTACGGTTCTATGCAATGTAATATATTTAAATTTTAATCAAATTTTAGAAAAATTAATTTTCGATCGATTTTAATAATATAATAAATAACATTAATACATTAACGGATACATTAAATTAATGAATACATTAGCAAAAAATGACTGAAAAAATCCGAAAGGAGAGAGAGAAGGAAGAGGAAGGTGGGGTGCGGTGTGGGTGGGGGAGAGGGCGTCGGACGGGCAGAAGGAGAGAGAAGAGAGGGCCAGCGGGGGGTCACATCGAATGGATGGCTAGCTAGCAGAGGGCCAGCAGGAGGGTGCAGGCAGCCACCACCGGGGCGGTTCACGTCGGACGGGTGGCCGGCCAACAGAGGGCCAGCAGGGGTGGAGGGGGCGGGCAGCCACCGTGTGGGAGGGGACAATCACCGCTAGGGGGCGGCAGCTACCATTGGGGGGGTGCCGGCAAAGGACCAACGGGCGAGGGCGGGGGCAGGTACGATTGAGCAAGGGGAGTGTGGTAGAAGCTGGCGGGTGGGTGGTTGGTAGAAGCCGTCGGGGGCTGTCGGATGGGGGAAGAGGGGAGAGAGAAGGAAGAGGGCGGGGGGAAGAAGAGGCGGCGGCTTACCGGTATGGGGAGGTTGATCGTTGGCAAAAAGGATCAAGAATCGTTGAAGAAGAAGCTAGTCAGAGAAGAAGTGAATCAGGGTGAAGCTCATCGGAGAAGAAGTGAATCAGAATATATATATATATATATATATATATATATAT
>KE504655.1:95999-113404 GCA_000441515.1 Elaeis oleifera | reverse complement strand
GTATATATATATATATATATATATATATATATATATATATATATGTATATATATATGTATATGTATATGTATATGTATATGTATATATATATCGGATATGTATATATATATATATATAATGTAGTCTTCTGGTATAATAAAAATTGTTCTAGGGAATTTCCTCATCATGAGAAGGATTCTTTAATTCGGTTTGCTTCTATTACTGTGTTAATCTTCCAAGCGGAACATCGTTGATCAAATAGCTCCTTTCTTTTTTGCAACATCACTCAGTCCTATTCGGATATGGGTTCGGGTATTACCCATACCCATAGGTTCGGGTCGGATTCGGGTTCGAATTCGGATAGAAAATAGCACTACCCATACCCTACCCATACCCGTACTATAGTTTCGGGTTTTACCCAAACCCAAATCCAAACCCGGTCAAACCCTATTTTTCGGGTTTGACCGGGTTCAGATAGGGTGTATACCCATCAGGTCGGATCAATTTTGCCATCCCTAGTTAGGATTGAGTAAGATTTTATGAACCAAACTCTAAATGAGTCAAGTATGGGTCCAAACTTCGACCAGCTCAAATAATGAGTATAGAGTTCTATTTACATCGAAATAATTTAGATTGAATTTTCTACCAAAAAAATTAGATTGCTTTTAGTAACAATGTTGAATAAATAACTTTTTAAGTGATCGATCTTTTTCTTTATATTAAATATTTAAGTCACTTTAAAAAATAGCTAGTAAAATTTATAAATATTTAATCTGATGTTTAGCATGAATTTTAGAGAAATTAAATCTAGAATCAAATAGATAACCCAAAATGGGGGGTGGGAGGGTATGGATCAAGAGATCTTGACTCATTATCTGGTCAAGTTGCATTAAAGATCAAGATTTTATTGTTATTTTCTTTACTTGACCTAATCCAAACCTGGTATAATTTAATCTATTACCATCTCTAAGCATAGTTATCGATCTTATTATTTTGTTGAATAGTTTGCGCCATGACAAGAAAGAAAGAAATAGTTTAAACTAGTGGTGAGGAAAAATGCCTGACCTTATGTAGGTTGTCTAGCCACTTGGGCTGGTGCATGGTAAGCACACCATGATACTTATGATGCTGGATTCTCTCTAATTTGAGGCTAAATTTCAAGTTAACAATCATAGCCATCTATATGTTAAAGAATTTTACTATGATGCTTCTTTATAATATTTATTATGAAAATATTTAAAATATTAAATATTATCATTTTTATATATTTATTATTTTAAAAAATAATATTTTATTACTATTATTTTCTTTCTCTTCTCGTGACTTCTCTGCGCCCACCACTTCCCCCTTAGCGCCACTCATTGGCGCCCGCGGCTCAAGAAAAAATATAATTTAATTATGGCATGAAATAATCTTAATCTTTAAAATATTTATCGCACCAACCATATACATTAGAACTTCAACTAGTTGAAATCTGAGTGATCCATTTTTAATCCAACAGTTGAAATAAATCAACAATAAAAGACTAAAATATCTTTTGGAGCACCACAACAAATCCATATATTATATGATAGCATCTTTTGAAAGCTAAGTAGGTTTTGAACAGATTTTCAAAGTAATTTAGAGAATCGGAATCCATCTTATATTGTAGAAGCTCTAAATTCTTTGGTATCAAGCTTATAGGTGGGTCCCTTGAGACCAAGCCTAGCATGATTTTAGTATAGAGGCTTAAGAGCAGTTCTTCGTCGAGCCTGCCTACCTTCAATACAAAATTGATTATGTCATCATCTAGCTATAAAAAATTGTATTCCATATCTATCATTATTGGTTTGTTGCATTTCCTCTGCATTTTGGGATGATGATGGACGACATGTACAGTTAAGAAATGGTTTTAAATACCAACTATGCGAAAGATTCAACACTTGCCTTCCATGGAAAATGAAACACATTGGTGAAAGGGATACTTTACAAATACTTTGTTCCTTGACAATGAGATCCCACACCAAGTTCAGCATGATAGATCCATGCACCAAAATTTTGGGGAGCACAGAATATAGCGATTATTATCTTGACTATCTGGACTGATTGGACATGCTAAACTATGCAGGAGCCGACGGGTTCATGGGCAAAAACCTCCACAAGCAAATGTTTGATTTATTTCCATCTCATGAGGGAGCATGCAAGTAAGTACGACTCAGAGATTTTTATCAGATTTTTCTATAAATTTTTTATGAGAAAAATATCAAATTTTAGCCATATTTTTACATTTATAGTAGAGTAATTCTAATATATTTCTTTATTGGTGAGTCCTCTTTCGAGTATGATTCTATATCAAGTTTAATATCTAAAATAGAATTAAGGGATCATGTCTATATAAATATCTAATACATTATATAATGTAGTCTTCTGGTATAATAAAAATTGTTCTAGAGAATTTCCTCACCATGAGAAGGATTTTTTAATTCGGTTTGCTTCTATTATTGTGTTAATCTTCCAAGCGGAACATCGTTGATCAAATAGCTCCTTCTTTTTTGCAACATCACTCAGTCCTAATCCGGTTAACCTTTTTTGTGGCCTTAACAGTTATGAGATGGATCTGGTATAATTTGACAGTGCTTGTCATTTGCCATCATTTTGCTACTTCCTCAAAAATCTACCTCGGACAATTCCAATCTCCTTCCACAAATCCATGGTTGCACTAATTGATATTTTTGCTTCCTTAAAAGAAGATTGTGATGACACCGCTCTGTTGTTAGGGCAGAGAAGCATGTATAACAAAAATATTTAAGAATTTATTCCTATTAATTAGAACTATTTAGATTGCGTTTGCCGGGTGAGAAAGATGAGGCGAGTAAAAGAAAGGGATATATATAATGTTGTCACTATTCTTTAAAACTCTTATGAGCATTTTAGTAAATTACTTGAGAACAACTAGTAAATCTCATAATATATGATTTTTTTTCTATTGGAACTGATTAGAACTAATTAGCTTGTGGGAGAGAGAAATGATTATCATATATTCATTATTCTTTCATGCTCTTAGAAGTATATTATGTTGGAATTTATCAAATTAATCCAGATGTGACTCACACTGACAATGATAGATATCTATTTTAGATATTTTAATTTGAGTTGGACTCTATCAAAACTAAGCATGCGGTTATATTTGATGGTGGTTGTAATAAAATTAAACTCTACAAAACTATGATGGATAACATCTATCTCAATTTTTGTATCTTATTCAAGTATTGCATCTGATGGATGAAGTATGGACTTAGTTCTCAATTAATCTGAGAATGGTTGTGAGGAACACATCTAGATTCCAGAGATCATGGACTGCATCGGTGACTTTTCTTCATATAAATTCTATTGTCCCACAAAATCTAATATTTACTCATTCATATGATAACGAATAGAGCTTCTACTCTACTTTAGAGAGTACTGTGGATAAAATTTTATACAACATGAGTAGATAATACATGTTAAAGATCTTGACTCGTTATCAGGTCGAGTTGCATTAAAGATCAAGATTTTATTTGTTGTTTCTTTACTTGACCTAATCCGAACCTGGTATAATTTAATCCATTACAATCTCTAAGCATAGTTATTGATCTTATTACTTTGTTGAATAGTTTGCGCCACGACAAGAAGGAAGAAATAGTTAAAGCCAGTGGTGAGAAAAAAACACCTAATCTTATGCAAGTTGTCAGCCACTTGGGCTGGTGCATGGTTAAGTCACACCATGATACTTATGATGCTGGATTCTCCCTAATTTGAGGCTAAATTTCAAGTTAACAATCATAGCCATCTATATGTTCAAGAATTTTACTGTGATACTTCTTTATAATATTTTATTATAAAAAATATTTAAAATAATATATATTATTATTTTTATATATTTTATTTTATTTTTTTCTTTCTTTCTCTACTCGTGACTTCTCTGCGCCCACCTCCTCTCCCTCAGCGCCACTTGTTGGCGCCCGCGGCTCAAGAAAAAATATAATTTAATTATGGCATGAAATAATTTTAATCTTTAAAATATTTATCGCACCAACCATGCACATTGGGACTTCAACTAGTTGAAATCTAACTGGTCCATATTTAATCCAATGACCAGAAATAAATCAATAGTAAAAAGACTAAAATATCTTTTGGAGCACCATAACAAAATCCATATATTATATGATAGCATCCTTTGAAATCTAAGTAGGTTTGGAATAGATATTCAAGGTAATTTAGAGAATCGAAATCAATCTTATATTGTAGAAGTTCTAAATTCTTTGGTATCAAGCTCATAGGTGGGTCCCTTGAGACCAAGCCTGGCATGATTTTAGTATAGAGGCTCGAGAGCAGTTCTTCGTCGAGCCTGCCTACCTTCAATACAAAATTGATTATGTCATCATCTAGTTATATAAAATTATATTCCATATCTATCATTATTGGTCTGTTGCATTTCCTTTGCATTTTGGGATAATGATGGATGACATGTACCGCCAAGAAACAAGTTTGGATACCAACTATGAGAAAGATTCAACACTTGCCTTCCATGGAAAATGAAAGACATTGGTGAAAGGGACACTTCACAAATACTTTTGGGGGTGCTTGTTTGGAGGGAGTGGGGTTTGAAATCGGAATGGACTGTTTAGTTGGGAGGAGTCTCATTCCCATTCTGATTCTGGGGTGGAATGGGAATGGCTCAATCTACATAGAACTCAATCCCTACTCTCCTCTATAGATTCAAATTTTCATTCCAATTTTGATTCTGATCATGAACCAAGCACTTCGGAGGATTTGACCATTCTAATTTCGATTTTAAGCCATTCTGATTTTATTTCGATTTCGATTCCGATCGTGAATCAAGCACCCCCTTGGTTCCTTGACAATGAGATCCCATGCCAAGTTCAGCACGACAAATCCATGCACCAAGATTTTGGGGAGCACAGGATACAATGATTATTATCATGACCATCTGAATTGATTGGACATGCTAAACTATGCAGGAGCTAGTGGGTTCATAGGCAAAAGCCTCCACAAGCAAATGTTTGATTTATTTCCCTTATGAGGGAGCATGCAAGTAAATAGGACTCACAGATTTTCATCAGATTTTCTATAAATTTCTACTAAGAAAATATCGAATTTTAGCCATATTTCTACATTTATAGCAGAGTACTTCTAATATATTTCTTTATTGGTGAGTCCTATTTTGAGTATGATTCTATATCAGGTTTAATATTTGAAATAGAATTAGGGGATCATGTCTATATAAATATCTAATACATTGTATAATGCAGTCTTTTGATATAATAAAAATTGTTCCAGAGAATTTCCTCACCATGAGAAGTATTCTTTAATTCGGTTTGCTTCTATTGGTATGGTAATCTTCCAAGTGGAACATCATTGATCAAATAGCTCCTTTCTATGTATTAGTGAGTCTAGAGTGAGAAAGGTTAGTGTGAGAAACTTCAGCAACTAAAAAAGCCTTTTTCATCTTCACCTTGGTTTGCATTAGGGTTGTGGTAGTTTGTCTCGATCGGTGGTTTAGGTGCATCCATGGACAGCGATCCTACTGGATCGATCCAAATCTCATCTTCCACTGAGAAGGGTATCCTCCCTTCTGTTGTGGAGGTATTGCCGGCTTCTTAACGAAGCTTAGATAGTAGGTGTGACAATGAAGGCGATCGTTTTGCTTCTGAGGGTATAAAGATTGACCATAAGGAAAAATCAAAGGTGGATGTAGGCTTCTCTTCTCCTTCATCGGTCCTAAACATGAGTAAGGAGGTCCGTAGTCAAGTGAGGGAGGTTCTTTTTCAACAGACTCCTTCTCATTCGACGGGCGTATCAGCTTCTCTACCGAGAGCATCATCTTCACCGCCAAGGGTACTTCCTTCATCGACGAACAAGGTGCTTGGGTCTGCTTCTTAATCGAAAAGCCCAATGGTGGATCCAAATCGTCAGTGGTCACAGGTAGTTCAAGGATAAAGAAAATTTCAGTGGGAGATGATGAGGACCATCGATGCTCAAATCGAGCAACTGGAGCAGAAATTCTCTTAGGTAATCCATTTCTCAGATGATGAAATCAAACTGACTTTGCAAAGATTACATTCTGCATTAATAGGTAAGTTCCTAGAGAGGGGTTTTCCTATAGAATTTGTTGAGAATGAAATGCGAATATGATGGAATTTGCAAAGTGAATTTCATGCATCTGCTATGTCTGAAGGGCTACTATTGTTTTAGTGCCCTTCAAAAGAGGCTAAATGTTGGATCCTTGCGAAGGGTCCATAGTCGTTAGCCGGACAACTACTCGCCCTTGAGCCTTGGAGATCAAAATTTAGATCGAAAAGGGATACGGTCAATCACCTACAAGTGTGGCTTCAATTTTCGAACCTCCCTTTAGAACCGTGGGACAAAAGTAAATCTTAAAATTGCTTCCCAAGCTGGTACTCTTTGTTTTAAATGAGTGGATGGTAAAACCCACTAGAATGGGCTATGCAAGGATTAGTGTTTTGATGGATGTTAAAAAGTCTATATGCCGAGAAGCCAGAATCAAACTACACGATGAGGTAATTTGGCAGCAATTCTCATATGAAGAACTGTCGAATATCTGTTACAGTTGTGGGTGTATAGGGGTGACTCAGGATGCTTGCGAATGTTCTGCCAAGACTAACAACAATGAGTTATTATTTGGGCCTTGGATAAGGATAGTGCGAGTGCCAGTTACTCTGATGTTGCAACTAAAACCAACAAAAGAATCTCGATCCTCTGCTCCTATTGGTGATTGATCCATCGATGAATGGCTCCAGCCAAAAAAGCCGACAAAACGTGGTCAGATACCGGACAAAGATAAAGAGATGAGCAATACTCAAACCATGTCTAAATTGTCTCCCCTAGTAGAGGGAAATTCTGGAGATTTGCAAGAATCTGAGAATATAGAAGTTACTGATATAATGGTTTTTAGTGCTAGTCCAATGGAGGTGGAGAAAAGAAAGGTAAATGTAGAAGACTTTCCAATAAGCAGCATACCCATTCAAGCTCTTCTTCTCCACCGCAAGCAAAATTTTTAGTGAAGAAATCAAACAAGGTGGATGATATAGGTGATAAGGGTGATAACAACCCATTAAAGATGAGAAACAAATCTGCAATTGTGAAAGTATGGAAACTAGTTAATGTTACGACATCCAAACCAACGTTGGTTTGTAAGGCATCAAATGAAACTCATGATGAATCATGTGACTATGGAAAATACTACTCTCTCTTGCCAGTTGCAGATAATTTTCTCTTATAATGAAGTTTGTCACAACCTTCAAACTATCCTTCATGGGAATATTAACTCTACTTCTCTTGTTAATGTTTCTGTGGTTCAAGGGGATGGGGCTATATCAAAGGACAATAATGAGACTGATTCTAGTGTGGGGATCAGCATCATGAAACTCCCTCATGAAGATGATAGTTTGAATTTGTCTTATTATGCAAAATTACTTTTAAGACAATATAATATAGACATAATGTGTTTTTTGGAACTTGTCTTGATGAGACTGTGGTTAATCGCATTCGCAAGTTTTTGGATAAGCTTGGGATATTTACATGATACCTACGAATGGATTATCTAGTGATATCGTCATTGTTTGAAAAAAGGGTTAGGTTCCATAGATTTCTACCATATTAATAGATAAGTTGCTTTTGATGTTATTCCTTGAACAATATCTCGTTTAGATTTTAGGAGTTGTTTATGCTAGCACCTCTATGTTGTTAGATATGTGCCTTAGAAGCTAATTATTGGCTGATATATTTTATAATTCTAGAACTTAACTTTGTACTTGTAATACTTTTATTATTAATAAAAGATATTTTTATTTAATTATATTTATGTGTCCATAATTTATCTTGAAAATTAATAAAGATGATTTTGTATATTCTCAAGGTATTAAAAATTTGAGACATACATTATTAATGATTAGTTTCTAAATACTCTCGATCGAATAATCGTTACGGAAGACAGTGATCAATCTATTTAAAATCGATGCAAGGATCACTTCCTTTCTGGATAGATGAGTCTCAGACTGTAGTGTAGAGATACTGGAATGAAAGTCCAGGTGGTTGTTAGAGAATAACTTACACTGAGCGTGATCAATACGAAAAACTACTTGAATATCTACTCATCCATCAGTGATTGTCTTGATGCTGCAGTGGTGTGAGTGGTCCTTTGACCTGCGGTGTCATCGGCTATTTGCAGTGAGGCTACTGAGTTTGACTATACGTTCTCTTAGTCCCTAACCACTCGGATCTTTGCTGTATATATTGGCTACAGTAGGTTCAGGTTCACTGTTAAAAATAGAATGTACCTAAATAAAATCTATTAACTTTGATAGAAAAGGAGAAGTCCCATGCGATTTGCGAGACTAAGTTCAAAAAGTCTTTGACCAAAGCAAGTGTGAATACTGAAAATTTTTTTATAGAATTCGTAAGTGAACTCGAGTTGAACCAATCTGGCATATGATTGACGATGGAATTTGATAAGTTATCAATGATCTCCATCAAGTCAGGACTCACGATAGAAGGACTAAATCATACAGTAACTGTACCTAAGAGTTTATATTTTCATTCTGCTGGATTGTCACTATATACTGCTAGGTATCACTAGTGGATTATGGGATTCATCGGACATCATCTTGATAATCGATGATCCTCGAAGGATAGAGTTAGAATTGCTCCAATCTATCGAAAGAAGTTTCGATGATATTGTGATGGAGATCACAATATATCTCACTATCAGACAGAATAGAATTTATGGGGTCACACACAAAAGAGATTCTTGTCCGATCAGATAGTTGATCAACGATTATGAATCATTGAAGGATATAATCATTAATAAGATTGATGATTAACCTTATGTAAATGTTGTAATTATGTAATTCACTAAGTGTTAATGAATTATAGAAAGATTAATTAGTAATTAAATTATTAATTGATTTAATTTGATTGAGTAATAAGATTTGGATCAAGTCTAATTGAATTAGATTCATTTTGACTTGGATTGGATTTGATTGGATTAAGTCTAATTGCGAGAGAGATCAATTCTTGATTTGATCAAGACTTAGGTTTAGTAATTCCTAATTAGACTAGAATTTGATTGAGGAGATTGAGTTCCTAATTGATTAGGTTCATTCTCTCTTTGGGTCAAACCAAATCTGATTGGTTAAACCAAATAGGAAACCTTAGAGTCCCATCTCCTTAGGACTCTCTCTCCTCTTGCACACCCTAGATTTCTACTTGAAATTATCTCATGCTAAAGGAGTTGGCACGAGATGTTTCTACGTGAGAAAAGTGGGCATAGAAAGAGTGGGGTGGCATATGGTTATGACTCATCATCCTTATCCATTCCATATTTGAATTTGATTCAAATTTTGTGATAAGAATTAGATGGAAAGAGATCAAGGGATAAAGAAATTATTGTGGTGCAATCCTATCCCTTTTCACGTTAAGAAAGAGGTGTGTGTGAGAAGAAATCAGATCTGATTTCTTCTCACGCCACTCCTATCTTTGGCGTACAAAATTTTTGGATGCCCCTCCTTCTTGGCATGTAAGAAAGATGGCATCCTTTAACCCAATATCCCTTACTCCCTATAAAAAGGCTCCAATACTTGGACGCCTAGAGTATGAGAAATAGAGAAAAAATTTGAAAGAAAAATTCTGCTTAAATCTGAGCCTCCTTCCTTCTTTCTTCCTCCCGTTCTTCTTAGTTTTCAAGAGAGTCTGTGAGATCTGAGAGAGAACCAGACAGCCATCAAAGAGAAGATCTTTACAAGGAAGCTAGTAGCCCAGAAAGATTATCTCACCTCTAATTGAAATGAGTCCTCATATGGATACTTGTGAAGGCTGGGCACATGCATGGCTAGAGGAACCGCTTAGATCTACGATCATCGACTGCGGTGTAGTTCGACCCATGCAAGGTATCGAGATAAGATCTCAATACTTTATTTTAATTTTCAGATTATATGCATGTTTTAAATCTGGACATGGATAGTATTAGATTTGATCTATTGCATGTAGGATTAAAGGGTTTAACTTAGATCTGCTTCTGCTGTTTCAAAATTATTTTGAAATCTATGCATGCAACCCTACACGTTTTCTAATATGTGTTCCTAGGGCATTTTATTTGATCTCAGGTTCAGGATATTTTGGTGCTGCAGGTCCTTTTGCTTCTTGTTAGGGACTTTAATTGTATTCTAAATGCTTCTGACAAAAAAAGAGGAGGAATTTTACTGTCAATAGGGATGTTAGAGAATTCCATATTTTCTTCGATCTACTGAGCTTATCGATCTCAATTTTTCTGATCCTTCTTTCACTTGGTGTAATAATTGTTTAGGTTCTGCTAAGATTTGGAAATGTATAAATTGAGCCTTTGCTTCTAGTATCTGATTAAATGAGTATCCGGAGTTTTCTGTAACCCATTTAGCTTGATTTACCTCAGATCATTGTCCCCTTCTTCTTTCTATTACTAATAAATTAACAGTGAACCTTGTCTTTTTCATTTTGAAAATTTTGGCTGACCTATCCTAAAGTTGTGGAAGTTGTTCATCAAACTTAGAATCATTTTAATAGTTATCTTCCTATTGATAAGATCATGTTATATTAAAAAGGTTCATCATGCTTTAAACTCTTGAAAATATTCTATTGGTAACCTAAATTCTCGAGCCAGACAATTATATAACCTGATTTATGATCTACAAATTAAGGAATCTCAATAGGGGAGTCTATCTTCAAATCTTCATTCCCTTCTCCTATCTTATCTTTGGGACTATAATCTGATTTTGCATCATATTGAGCTAATGTGGTGCCAAAAATCCTATATTACCTGGCTTAAAGAAGGAGATTCTAATATCAAATACTTTTATTATTCCATAATTTTGCGTAAAAGATGAAATCGGGTTCATATCTTATATTCTCCTCAGGGTGATATCATAAATGATCCTTCGACTATACAAAATATGTTGATACATCATTTTCAAAAATGATGGATGACTGATGATGGAGTGCCCTAGCTAGATTTATCAATCACCTTCTTGTGTTATCTTCTACTCAAAGATTTGATTTAATCCAACCTATCACAGTGGATGAAATTGAAAATGTTGCTATGAATTTGCATCCTGACAAGACCCAGGCCCTGATGGTTTTCCTGTCTGTTTCTTTCAACATCTTTAGTCGATTATAAAATCTGATATTTTGAAAGTGATGTCTTTTTTCTTTCTTTTGAAAATCTGTCAGATTCTTGGACCAAATTTTTATTACTTTAATCCCAAAAAGACTAATCCTTATGTTTCGAGTGATTATTGCCCTATTAGTTTATGTAACGCTGTGTATAAGATTATTACGAAAGTTTTGGTTGATAGACTTAAAACTATTTTGCCAGATCTCATATCTAAGAAACAGAATGCATTTGTGTCAAATCATAATATCACCCAAAATCTGTTGATTGCTCAAGAAATTATGCACTTTCTCACTTTCGCTCATCACTCTAAGCCTTTTATGTTAATTAAATTGGATATGAAAAAAGCATACGATGAGGTGCATTGGCCTTTTTTGTTCAAATTCTTATTCAAATGGGCTTCCCTCTCAATTTACATCATGGATCCAAGGTTGCGTTTGTAATCCTTAATTCATCTTGCTTGTTAATGGAGTTGAGACTACTTTCTTTCGTACTTCTAGAGGTTTTAGACAAGATTGTCCGATTTCTTCATATTTGTTCATTATATGTGCTGAATTTTTTTCAAATTTTTTCATACTACAACTCAGATGCATCTACTACGTGGTTTAAAAGTTTGAAGAGGGCCTGAAATTTCTCATATCTTTTATGTAGATGATTGTTTGTTAGTGGCGCTTGCTACTTTAAGAGATGCAATTTCTTTATTAGCTATTTTAAATACCTATACTACTTACTCAGGCCAATCCATAAATATTACTAAATCTCATATTATGTTTACTCCAGGTACTGAGCGTAAAGTTCGACATCAGATAAAGGAGCTGCTTCATATTTTGGAACAGAGAAGAAATTGACAATATTTAGGGGCACCTTTATTAGGTATATACTCTTGCGTATCTGATTATCAATTTGTTCTTACAAAAAACTTTCCATAAGTTGGCTGCTTGAAAATGATGGGTTTTATCTCTAGTAGGTCGGATCACGTTGCTTCGGTCTGTTCTTTATGCCATTCCTTTTTATGCTCTCTCCTCGATGCATGTTTCTATAGCTATTTTGCGCAAACTTGAGAGGGAGATTAGATCTTTTTTTTTGGATCATCCGTCAGATAGGCGTGCTTTCCATTCTATTGCGTGGGATAAGGTTTGTATGCCTAAAATCAATGAGGGCTTGGGTTTCAATCGTTAACTCAACGTAAGTTCTTTTGTTTATGCAAGTTAGTCGCGTCGGTAGTCTTTTAGCCTTTCTCCATTTGGGCTCAACTTGTTAGGGCCAAATACAAATTCCATGGATCCTGGTACGATTATAAGTGTGGAAGAAGAACTTCTACTATTTGATGAAAAATCTCGAAGGTTGGGACTGATATAAAGTTTCGGTTTCAATGACTTGTTGGATCAAGTGAATTGATAAATATTTATAAAGATCTTTGGATTTCACCTATCCCTTTTATGTTTTGACCAACTTATATAAATATGAACAATCTTGATAGTAATATGCATATGCATTAATTTATTAATTATGATAAATATTGGGATGTTCAGTATCTTTTTTAATATTTTTCAGCTGAGCTTGTTAATCTCATTTGTAGAATCCCTTTGTCTCATGGTGTTTGGCCGGATCAATTGATCTGGGCCTCATCAAAGCATCTGTAAGTATCCTTACAAGATATGAGGATTTTATCTACTGCTAATGATACTCAAGCTGTGCAGGTAAATTGCGGATGGATTTGGTCTATGAAAGTGCCTCCCAGAATTAAAATCTTCTATAAAAACTGGCTTGAGACAGACTGCCATACAAAGTTTTCTCGCACATTGTAATATAATTGCTATAGATAATCAGCACTGTGATTTATGCTCAGATCAGCTTGAGGATTGTATGCATGTCATTATTCATTGTAGCTTTGTACAGATGTTTTGACAGTAGCTAAGCTATATGTACCGAGCAAATTTCTGTTTAATTTTTACCGGCATGGATTGACTTTCTTTCAAATGCCTTGGTAGGGAATGAACAGAAATTACTCATGGCATATGCAGCTTGGTTGCTCTAATGGGCTCGGAATGAACGAATCTTCAATAATTCTTACATGACCCTATCACATCTTTTAGGTAGACTTCAGGCTTTTTGTATGGTAACTGGCAGTGCATCCCCTCGAATTTCACAGGCCCCGTGTTGGTACTGAAGTAGCCAATTACAAGAGAATCCATCCTTTTGTCGACCCTGTTTAGTATCTTAGCTACCCTTTCCCAAAGGGGTCATAAAATTAATTTTGATGCATCTATAATTGCAGAAAATGTAACAACATGATTTATCATTTGCAATCATGAGGGGGTTATGCTGTGGGCTAGAGGTAAGTTTCTTTCCCATGTGTCAGTTCCTTTGACAGAGTTGTAGGTTGCATGGTACGGGGTAAAGACAACGATATCTGAATTTTATACCTTTAAAATTTGATTAAAGGGAGATTCGGTGGTTGTTGTGTCGGGTTAACTAGCCACAGAATGCAAAATCTGGTTCATATTCTACATGTAAAGGATATATATCAATGAAAAATTGCTAGGGTTTTTATAAATCATGCATATTTATAGAGAAGCTAATCAAGTGGCTGATTTTATGGGTAATAAAGCCTCGCAAGGAGATTTTGTATGGACATCTCAGGTTGAAGTGGATATTCATTATCAATATCTGTTACAAGCTAATGCATATGGCATTCTGTATAGGAGGGATCCCTAGGGGGAAGGAGGTGTATACATACTGTCAGTATCTTTTGGTTTGTTGTGTGGTTTATAGTCTCTTCTGTCATATTGCACCGCTTGATATGCAAATGGTGTTGTTTCAATTTGTTCAAAAGTTATTTCATATACTACCTTTAATTTATATATACATCCCTGCTTCCTACTAATTTTTCTGGTAATGTTTTCAATATTGTATAAATAGGATTCACAAAGGTTTATATGGTGATTGGGGACTCAGAAATTCTTTCAGACTATCACATTACAAGGAGGTATTTCTAAATGGCATTACTGCTCTTTGTTATTCTCCTTGAATGGGATTTACAAGATTATTAGATTTCTGGTTGATCTTCTTCTTTCATGTTCCTATACATTATTTTGGGCTTTTTCTACAACTTGGTTTAGTTGTGCCCTTGTCCTTTAGCCTATATTTCATTATCTTCCAATCTAGTTGTTGTTGGATCAAAAGCTATGGTATCGAGAAAAAAAGCATTGGTGTGCTGTAAATAAAAAGTTTGTAAGATGCATAATGTGGTGCTTCAATGTAAAGGCATAAAAAAGCTAGAATCAAAGAGAAAAAATAGTGAAAAAAATTATGGGAAGAAGAAAAAAATTATAAAAGCAAGATGGAGATTAGTAAGTTGGATTTTCAAGCTCTTAACACCTTTACTTCATGGAGGTTGAACGATTTCTTTGAAATGTCAAGCTATGCTAATTTTAATGCTATGAGGCAAGGGACATCTTCAAATACTTTAATGATCTTCCGACACCTCTTTCTCTTAATTTGTCAAGCCCTAGAAGTTAGGCTACTTGCAAGAATCAATTTCAACTTTCAAAAAATTCTGAGCAAACAGATAGATTATTGTTTGGAAGTTCATTTTCTATGAATCATGCATGGTCGGTATCAAATCAATTTTCAAGATGTTGTTGGATATTAAGTCAGATGTTAATTGCTCATTATTATATCTTCACTGTTGCTGACCAACTACTTTCCTTCAATATGATGGTTGTTTCTATATATTTGAATGTTTTGATGGAATTGTACCTGTGCTCAACTGATCTATGTTGCTGCTATGGCTTAGATTTCAGCTACTTTCATGCAAGGATTCTGTATTTTATGAAGCAGTGGACATCATGGGAGCACTGACTTTTTCAACATGCTGTTCTTCATAGTATGGCCATAGTAGGGAAGGTTAAGAAATGCGGAGAAAAAAGAAAAAAAGAAAGGATAAAGGAGAAAGAACAAAAGAAAATAAAAAAAATACAAAAAGAAAAGAAAGAAGAAAAAAGAAGAACAAGAAAAAGAAAGTTTATCACTAACCTTCTTTGTTTTGTTTGCAGGTTGTGGTATTAAAAGATCTCATTTTCAATGCTGTGAAGGAATATCTTGATAGTTATATTTATACATCTATATTTCAATCTCTATCCTACTCCAAAAGACTGATTGCAAATATGTTTTCCAACCGCCAAGCAAGCTTCTTTTATAAATTATGCTCCAACTTTCTTATGTTTAAGGTGGTGCATTCTCGATTTCTTTGGTAGCTGGGATAAATGATAAATCTCGGATTAAGTTTTTTCCACATTCTGATTTATGCCTTCTTGCTCTATCATATGTTATCTACTCATATGAATTACTCAAGATCATGACAATAGTAGATCATTATTATTATTACTGTTCTAAAAGCTTACAAAAGTTTCAACTAAGTTTGATGGAAATATTACATGCTTGGATTATCAACAAACATGAAGCCAGCTGCATCATTACTTGGATTTTATTCATGATGGATGCTGTGCAGGTTCATATGAATATTTTTTGGATATGTTTTATTTGGGTAGTGAAAATGTTGTGTCTTCTTTATAAGGTATTGCTTCATGTACTACTTTGTTGCTTGTCCCTTTTCTGTAGATAGAAAGTCTGTAAGTACTATTGGTATTTGTCCCTTCCTTTGGAAAGAAAGCCTGTAAGTTCTTTTTTTGTAAGTCAAGATGCCTGCAGGCCATCTTTTACCAAAAGAAAAGAAAGAAAAAAAAACTCTTTTCTTTCTTGTCGCATCACTCAGTCTTAATCCGGTTAACCATTTTTGTAGCCTTAGCAGTTATGAGATGGATTTTGGGATAACTTGACAATTCCAATCTCCTTCCACAATTCCATGGTTGCACTGATTGATATTTTTGCTTTCCTTAAAAGAAGATTGTGATGACACCACTCTATTATTAGGGTAGACAAGCATGTATAACAAAATATTTAAGAATTTATTCCTATTAATTAGAACTATTTAGATCACATTTGCTGGTTGAGAAAGATGAGGCAAGTAGGAGAAATGCATATATATGACGTTGTCATTATTCTTTAAAACTCTTATGAGCATTTTAATAATTTATGTGAGAGCAACTAATAAATCTCATAATATATAATTTTATTTATTTTTGTTGGAACTGATTAGAACTAATTAGCTGGTGGGTGAGAGAAATGATTATCATATATTCATTATTCTTTCATGCTCTTAGAAGCATTTTATGTTGGAATTTATCAAATTAATCCAGATGTGACTCACACTGAACGATATCTATTTTAGATATTTTAATTTGAGTTGGAATCTATGAAAACTAAGCATGTGGATATATTTGACGGTGGTTGTAATAAAATCAAACTCTACAAAATTATCATAGATAATATCTATCTCAATTTTCATGTCTCATTCAAGTATTGCATTTGATGGATGAAGTATGGACTTAGCTCTCAATTCATCCAAGAACGGTTGTGAGGAGCACATCTAGATTTCAGAGATGCATCGATGGCTTTTCTTCATATAAATTCTATTATCCCATAAAATCTAATATTTACTCATTCATATGATGATGAATAGAACTTCCACTCTACTTTAGAGAGTACTATGGATAAAATTTTACAAAGCATGAGTAGATAATACATGTTAAGTATTTTCTTTTTAATCATTGATATAAAAAAAAAAGAAGAAATAGCGTGCTGAAGGAGCCTTTGGACTCTAATGATGTTCTGTATATTTTTCATCCGCATGCTTTGTTATGTCCTCTATGAGTGGTGTTGGATGTCCTGTTGCTTCGTGCCTCTAATGCTCCCGATATATCCTTTGATAGGGTTATTCTTTGTGGTACATCGACCGTCTGGACTTCTTGTATAAACCCACTTACCTAAATAATACCATCCTATTTACCAAAAAGAAGTAATGTGTTGAGTTTGGAATCCTCATAAGCACTGGCATTGTTTTGAAGCGCAACGTTCAAATGAGGAACTGTAATATTTAGTTGGTAGAGAGAAGAATATTGAATAAGGATCAGTGTCAAGGAAAAGAAATAGAATTATTTTTAAATAAAAAGTAACAGAGATTCTAAACCATTTAAAAGATAGAATTTTGTGCATGATGTAATTAGTAATAAACAACATGTACACATTATCTGTAGAAAAGTTAAAATATCATCAAATACTCAATCTGTCCATTGGAAGATAAATCATTTATCTAGAAAT
>KE504655.1:44373-95979 GCA_000441515.1 Elaeis oleifera | reverse complement strand
TAATTTATCTATATTTTTTATGTATTAGAAAATGACTCGGAAATCTGTTATTCATGTTCTTTTGTGTCATTAGTTTTCAAATAATTATTAAATTATCTCCTATTTCTATGATACCTTTTATTATATAAATATATCTATTATATATTTATATATCATATAATATATATTACATAATATTATTATATACTATATTACAAATAATAAGTTATCTTATAATAATAGATTATGTTATAATAAAATTATACTATATTATATTATCACAACAATATAATATAATAATATATTACTATAAAATATATTATATTGATATAATAATATATTATTATATTTATATTATATTATATTTAGTATATTTTAATTTATTATATATAATATAATATATTATTATAATATTATTATATGGCTAGGAGTATTTTATGAATAAAATAAAAGTTTATTGTTCTGTTGATGGAAAATGACTTATCTACCTTCTACGAGGATAAGATTTTTCTTCCATTTCATTGGTAAATGATGCATATAGAAAATAATTTACTCACTTGGAGAAGTATAAGAATATGAGTAAGTTAGCCAATAAAAAATTGATTAACTTTCTTATGATATTTATCCATCAATTATGGACCCTTAGAGAGCTAACGTATATATCATAAGCTTTGAAAAATAATATATATAAATAAAAGCTTTATGCGACTCTTTCAACCATCCAAGTCTACTCACCCTTATGTATGAAGTATCAAAAAATCATGCGGCCCGATACCAAATTATCCATTTACAAGAGTGAAAAAGGCTAATTAATCAACTGACTAGTTGCCATCCTATACAAATGTAATAGTAGAAGGTGACAAACCCTACGATAAAAACCAAAATTCTAACAAACAAAATGATACAAATCATGAATGATTAAGTGACTAACTAACCAGTATATGATCAACAAATCACCTTCCAAGCAAACATAAGATTCATGGAGCTCCTTAACAACATATCCCAAAGAAGGCACCAACCAATTCAACCTCAACGACTACATAGAGATGGAGCACCAATACCTTTAGCGGTAATTTGATTATTAATTAACATTATGAGAAATCATCCATTTATTAAAAAAATTCATTAATATGACATCCTTATGTTTGCTCATTCATTCCAAATTTTTGGTAAAAGTTGCAACTAAAATGCTACATCTACCACTTGCACTTAGTCCAACTCGCACTATGTGGTTCCTACCGAGTCAAGTGAGCGCAGTTGAATCAGAGGCTGGCCACAATATTCCCACATTGGATGGACCGGGTCGAGTCCAATCTATTCTATTAGGTCTATTTTTCCCAAATAATTTAGCGGACCAGTGGAATCACGAATCAGATTCGTCCACCATAAAATGAATGGTGTAGATCGTACAAACTAACAACAAACTTTCTGCGATACTTGAGACGGATGTATCACCACCTTGTCCTCGTATCTCCCAGCCTTTATAAATTCCCTTCACCCCGCTCGAACCGTTGGATTTTGAAGCGGACCTTGCACACTTCTTTTTTCGGTGCGGCGGTGCCAAATCCCATCTCAAGAACTTGCTCTTCCTCCGATCCGAGCGCCGCCGAGAGTTCGCGTTCCGAGGTTGGTTTGAGCATTAGATTTCGTCAGAGAATTATGATTGATCGGCGGTTTGCCAATCTTTTCCCGGGGATACTTGATCTCTACGCTCGTATTTTCTTGCAGCTTGGATCTTGGAATCCGAGGGAATATGGATTTCTTCTTGGCGGCATTTAGGTATGCTTGATCTCTGATCTACTGTCTGATTAGCGTTTAATCCTGCATTTTTTTGTCCTTTCTGAGATTACTCTTGGATTTGCTCAAATTAGTCCTAATATTCTTTGTTGCAATTAGATCACTGCGATGTTTTTGCGAATTTATAGGGATTTCATTGGGTCTGCCGTGATATTTGTGTCTTTTACTCGGAAGGATTGAGTAGCTTAGACTAATATTATCATTCTCTGAAAGAAATTGGTTAATTTCTTGGCCTGTGAAATTTGTTGCGGTTTCTTGTTTTTTTAGAAATATATATATATATTTTCTGCTAATAAATATGAATCCTGAAAGATTGCCACGTTTCTTACTCTACGTTCTTGTTAAAGTTTTAACATTTTTCTGTCTAAGATATACATAACACAAGATTCTGGTGAAGGCATATAATTACTTTAATTAGTTAGTAAAAACATACAGACCGTAACTTTCTGGCATGCCTTCTAATTACAGCACCGTGAGACACGATACTGGGTGCTGAAGTGGGAGGTTTGATTAGTTCTGTTGTTGTCCTGGTATGGATGGAAAGAAGAAGAAAAGCAGGAAAAGAAAGGAAGCCAGAGTAAAATTACTGAAGATGCTACAGCCAATGCTGAAGCAGTGAATGTGCAGGAGCAGAACCATAGTTCAGCGACTGAGCAGATTCACCATGCACAAAATTTGGGTACTACAGATGTTCAAAGTGCTGCGGCGTCAGAGTCTGACATTGAGCTGGAGAAGCGTAAAAACTATGAAGAAAAATATGTAAGTGCATATCATATAGGCAAAAGACCCCAAAGTTCCATGGAATTGATAGCACAACAATTAGAAATTTCTATTATTGGCTGAGTATTGCAGTACAGACAATGGATATTCTCAATGCTTTTATCCTCGAAAGTTTTTCTCAAACACATTTAGCCTCTGATTGGATGCAGGTTCCTTTCCTGCTTGATATTTCTTACACACGTGGAAGTTGCCTTTAAGAGAAGGCCGAGGAAGCGAAGGGTTGAAGGGATCACTGGAGGCTGTTGATCCCCAAATTCCTATATGCATAAAAGCATGAATCTTAAACTGACTTTTGTTATCTTGAAAATATTGAGATCACGGAATCATGGCCTCCTGTGGATCCTTCTGACTTTTATTTTTCCAGTTTCCTCTGTTCACATCCCATGGCACTCAGGCGTTAGAATCAGTTCCTTAAGAAACCAATAATATTTATGTCTAGTAGCATCTTTTTTATTATACCCACTATCTGTAACAAACTGTTAATGGAATAGACTATATTCAAAACAGCACTTCATGTTTGGAAGTAGTAAAATTTCTCAATTTCTTCAGTGAACTGATGCATTTCATATTCCATCAACTCACAATGATTTAATAAATTTATTCCGGTTGTCCTTTTATACAACTTCCCTTTGATGGCATCCATACAGTTACAACTAGGCCATAGTCTAGTGGTTACTGCTGTCCTCTCAATGGAGGATGTTCTATGTTCCAATTTTGGGAGATGTTGCTCCAAGTATTTTGCTCAGATAATTGCATGTTGGCACTCTGGTCATTGTTGTTATTGCTGCTTTTTTTCCTTAAAAGAAGGAAAAAGAGAAAAAAATGCCAACTCTATTCAACATTCAAAAATCAAGTTAGTCTCTCCAGCATGTGTTTCATGCAGCTTCAATGATGAGGTGAAAGATGGCGATGACCATAACTGTGATGATTAGTCATTGTCCCTAGCAATTCAAGTTAGATTGATAACCTTTTGAGTTTTGTGCATCAATGTTCCTTTTAGCTGTCAAGATTTATATGTTCTTATTTCTGGTTTTACAGCAAGTGTTTTGAAATCCTGTACCACAAAACTAGCCTTGCTAGCTTAGATTTTTCTTCTTTCTTGGACAATCTTTTTTGACCCTTAAACAGAAACTTGATCACTGGTTTGTACCAGCATCTCCTCAAATCTTAGCACACGTGTTCGTACTATCTCCATCACTTTGTCCCCAACCGATGCAAACCTCTATGCCTCCTCTAGTAGGTCCATTCTTCACCAGACACTTCCTACTTTATATCCATCTCCTCCATTAAAAATGATGTTGGCATGTTATAATAAATTTTTCACTTTGGAGTTTGGATGCTAAAGTTCAGAATATTTGAGGATTCATTAGGGGTTTCATAATGCTTCAAAACTTAATCAGTAGTTTAGGATATTGATGTTTGTTTATTATTTTTTGCACCAAGAAAACACTATCATCCAACTAGGAAGCTTACGAAGGCTATATTATGAAGAATATCTTTCCATGTTGAATGTTCCTCAAGTCTTATGGTTCTTGTTGTTTCAAGTTTGTAACTAAGAATGTGTGTTTGCTTGAAGTTCAGAATATATTCTGAATATGTGCTTTGAGAGGCCCTTTTGATCTCAAGCAATGCTAGCTTGACATAGTAATACATGTCCTTCCCTTTTGCTATATCCTAATACATCCTTTATATTTTCTTTGAAATGCATTGCCTTACAGGTCAAGCTACAGGAAGAAATCAGACAATTAGCAAATGAAAAGAATTCTTGGCTTAAAAAACAGGTACTAGGGTTGATTATGCTTTGTGTTCAAGACAATGATAATCGACTATTTAGTCAAAAAAAGTAAAAGAAATGAGCATATCATATTATATATGGACAAACCTAGATAAACTTCTGACGTTCTTTTATGTTACACCTCAGGATTTAGGTCCCGATAGGATGTACTATGGGACACATGGGCGGGATACCATCCCATGTGTTGGGACAGGACTGTCTTGCCATCATCCCAGTATCCCGACTAAGATGTCTTGGAACATTCCTTATCCCAAGTGTCGAGACAGAGCGGGATGGCGGCGCATCCCATTCTATGAGAAAATTAGGACAACCTTGTCCTATGGGATTTAAAACTTTAGTTGCACCCTCCGCCTCCTCTCCCCTTTCCCATTTTTCCCGCCATAGCATAACCTAAGGCCTGATTTTATTATATTTATTTACTTCTATTGATATTCAGAGGTAGGGACTGGACTAACTTAAGCATGCATACATTCTCACATGCATACCATGCACTTTAACTTTGTTTTAAGAACTTTCTGCTATAACTCTGAGACTGAGGCATTGATACATATCCTTGTGATGTTTACAGGTCAACTTGGAAGAGAAAATCAAAGTTTACAAAATGAAGTAGATTGTTGTTCCCAGAAGGAGGTAATTGCTATTACAAATTGTGTTGTTCTTTGTTTAAAACAAATAATTGGGAAGCATGTAGATTCTAGATTGACTAGCAAGAAGAACTGATGAATAGGGAGCAATCAAGACTTCATAAATACTTTTTTTAAGGTTTTAAATTCCATGGGATAGAACTGTCCCAGTTTTTCATGGAACGAACACGTAGAACATAGGATGTCCCAAGGTGTCCCGATGGGATGCTGGGACGCTAGTGGGACAGCTTTCTCCCGACACATAGGATGATACCATATCCCGACGTCCCGCGGGACGTCCTGCTGGGATCCGAATCTTTGCTTTTTCTCTATCCTCATCTTTTCTTTTCTGTGCTTGTGCATTCCTATGTTTCTTTGCAACAAATTAATTGCAGCAGTAAGGAATTTGACTCCCCTTCTCTCTCAATTCAGGCTAGCTTGGAGGCAAAACTCAATGATTTACAGATTGGAAATGATTCAGTGATACAGAAGGAGGTAGTTGTTTATGTTGCCATTATCAACCACTTATTTATTTAAATATGGTGCATGAATGGAGAGCAAATTAACTTGAGGTTGAGGGAATTGAACCTATTACGCACATAGCTTCTGGATACCTGTATCTACCACAATTTCATTTATATATAAATGAGTCAGAAGGTGGAGCAGGAGAAGGAATTGCTGATCAGAAAAATGGAGTGCACACTCCTGGAATAATATGTTTGATGATGAATATAGCTTAATCCATACATACATTCTTTCTTGCTGAGTAAGTTCAGTGGTTGTAACATATTACATGGATTTATTTTTTTGACATGATATTAAGTAAAACTGATGCTTATGGATGTAGTAAAATGTGGCGGCTGTAAGATGTGCATTACTATAAAGATGGTTGAAACATCAGGTTTTCTTTCAGAATTTACTATTCTACTTTTAGGACTTTTACAAGACTATTCCTGAAGTAAACCTAATGCTCAGGTGATAAAGGCTAAACCAATAATATAAGAGCCACTTAGGAGATAAACATCAGCAGTCACAGGGTGAAAAAAATGTCTGAGACCATTAAAGAGTACTTGTTTTGGTCATTTTGTTGCATTATAATGTTAATGAAAGTTCCAAAAGTCTCTCAGGCTATTATCTTGTTGTAAGAAAAAAGCATGGCATTTAGTCTTTCAGCATCATATACGTCCTAAAAGATTAAAATGCAAAAAAGGGATATAGCTAAGGTAACAGTTGTTATTTTACATGTTTATATGAATAAACTTTTTTTTGTTTCTGTGTGAATATTATTCTAGGTTCTATAGAAAATTGTTTCTGCACCAGGTATGGTGCTAATTCAAATTTGACAGGTGATCTTAGAGGACAGAGTCAGGGACATGGAGGGCATCAAAGACAGCTGGGTATTAAAGGAGGTAATTGTTTGGATATGACATGTCCTGGATATATGTTGTTTCCATATTGCATTGTGGCTGAATTAGTACGTTGATCAGCTGTGGAGAGAGTTTCTTCCTTTTTCCTTTTCGTAATATGTTATGCATTTTTTCTCTCTCAAATATTATGCATTTTTCATGAAGTATGGTATTTCACTTTGTTGCTTTGTGTTCTGACTTCTCTGTCTCGCCACTTAACGCTTTCGCCTTCTTCGTCCTGCTTTGTTTTGCCTGTACCCTTCCATCTCCAGCTTTCTTAAGTCCACTTTCATCCAAATTTGCCTTAGCCTCCTTGTTGCCTTGACCCTGCCGGCTAACCCCTCACTTCAACCACACCACTACCAAGCCCCCAAACCTTATCCTTCCCTGCCACCAAGCCTCCACATCCCACCCTCCGCTCCACCTCCCATATAAATTCTCATGAGTAAACAATAAAGACTGGTGGTGGTCTGGCATGAGGTGGGTAGATATTGATATCTTGATGTCTGAACTGTTGCAAAGATAAAAAGTGCAGCAGCTTCCTTCAAGATCTGCTTCCGATGTGTTCAAACAGCAATACTCTGCTTGATTGCATAGCTCTGTGACAGCTGGCTAGGAAATAAGTTAGAGAGCAGAGAAGGGAAGATAGAAAGGAATTAAGGAGAAACTTTGAGAAAATGTAGGGAAGAACAAACGAGCACAAGAAGAAGATGCGAAGAGAAGGGACAAGAAAAGATAATATAGGAATAAGGATAAATGAAAAATAGGGAAGAGGAAGAACGGAAATAAATAACTCATGTACAAGAAAATGGAAAATGGAAGAAGAGGATGTGAACCTTGAGAGCAGGTAATCCTGGTTGCCATTCAAATCTGATACAGATGAATGGTTCAGATGGAGACTTCATTGTTTTGTTTGTAGTGAACTTGATACCAACCTAACTCGAAAACAACAGCCAAGTTCTTTTTTTTTGGCTGTAACGGTGGTCTGGTCAACCACTTGACAACTTCATGCTTTCTTAGGTCTATTTGGCATTGCTTTTGAAGGGCCAAAAAGCATTTCTTGGAGGGCCATGATGTCTTTTGAGCGATTTTGAGATGTTTGGTAAAAGTTTTGAAATAGCTTTTTGGCTCCTCCAAAAACTGAAAAAGGTCTAGTAACAAGCTCCAATAAGTAGCTTTTAGGCAAAGGCTCTACTTGTGACGTGTCTTTGGAAGCAGTTTTTTTCCTTAAGAGACTCATGTTCAAGTCCTAACAAAGCTATTTATTTAAAATGCTAATTAAAATAATTTATAAGTTAACAAGACTTTATAATAATAGTTTTGATAGTACAATGCAATACAATATAATTATCATCATTATTATTTTGTGATACTGCTCATACTATAATATAACAATATTACAATATGCTAAATTAATAATATCATTTTTATCATATTATAATAATATTGTTATTGTAAATGGAGTTAAACATTTCTTATTTATTATATTATTTAGATTAAATATCAAAATAAATTATTTATAAATTTGATAACACAAATAGTTAGACAATTGAAAGCACTATATAATATCTTTTGCTATTATTTCCTAATACTAAAATTTCTTAGTTTGGTTACTAAACAAGTGTTAAAGTTTCGCATCACATTAAAAATATAGTTACCAAACAGTAAAAAGTTTCTATTAAAAGTTCTACTAGTTTTTGCTTTGCCACCCAAAGCTCTACTAGCTACAGCAAGACCAAACGGGCCTTAGTCTAATTAGGACTCTTAAAAGGGACAAAGCAAACTTCTATTGGCCACCCCTTTCTTAGCTATTTGAGCATCCATTACATGTCTGTTCAATCCCTAAATATCTAAGAGAGGAATCCTATTGCCATCTGAAAATAATGTTATTAAATGTGAATCAAAATACATGACTTCAGGCTTAAAATTAAGACCCATAAAAGTCCTTTTTGTTGGACTTAGCTGCACCAGATTTTTTAAAAAAAATTCATTTAAGTCAACCATACACTAAAAGCAATAGAACCGTTGGATATTTTGCCTAAAGTGTTTCCCACTAGTTGTTGTATTGCATTCACATAGTGTTCCTAAAACATCCTACCTAGCCAAACAGTCCCTTGTTTGATTAACAACAATGTAATACAGCACCCTTTTATTGCCTCGAAGTTCATCTTTGAATGAGCATTAAGCATGTATCCTTCCAGATTCTCTGGGGATTATGCTTGCATAGTTGCCTTAGTAATTATCTCAACAATACAGTATGTGGAGATCTCCAACTCCTCACAACTCATACCAAACTCTGGGAACATAATTGTCCCACACATGCATCATGAGTGAGTCATTCGAACTACCACAAGTACGGCACCTTGTTTGTAGTCTTTCTCTAAACCTAGAGATAAGCAGCATTTTATCCAATAGCAGCCTTAACTTCTCAATGATTGATAAATAAACAAAGTCAAGGACAGAAATGATGGGTTTGCTGAGCACAACTCCAAAATGAAGAAAGACTGGTGTTGCAGATGAAATTCGTCTCGGGCTGGAGGCGCTGGAGTATGATGAAGCCCGATGAGTCGACGGCGGTCGGACCTGCAAGAAAAGTCTCCGTCGGAGGTGGTTTCGGTGGAGATCCTCCGACGCTCAAGTCAAATTTCTCGCAACAGGAGAGAAAGAGCAAGTACTTTTAGAAGAAGAGGAGGCATACCTTTTGGGGTCCCCTATTTACCTTTTATAGGTGAGTTTGGAGCCTTGGGAAGATGAAAGGCCACAAAAGATCTTTTTGCCCTCATGATGTTCTTGGGAATCACGCCTGACCCATTGGTTATCCTAAGGCTGGTGGATAGCGTTACATCACAGCAAGTGGGAGCTGCTTCTATTGCATGAATTAATAACCAGGATCTTGGTAATAACAGGGCTTTATTCATGGCTGCCTTTATCTTTAAAGGGAATGATGTGATGGACCAGAGAAAGGCCATAAAGAAACGCTCTAGGGGTCAAATGGCTAAAACTGAGTGGAGGCCGATGTAGGGATCGGTGGTCAATGCAAGGGCCAAGGCTGCCACGGGGTTTGTTGGCATAGGTAGGGATCGGATCTGCGTAGGGAGCGCAGGCACGCGGGCGGAAGCTTGATGCATAGGTGCAGCTTCTTCCTGCTTTTTCTCTCCGCCACCTTTTCTCTCCCTTCCATCTTTTTTTCTTTTCTTTTCTTTTGTCTTGTTCTGATGCCCATGGGAAGATGGGATGGGAGGGAGAGAGGCAATTAATGCCTCTCTTAGATCCAAGTGACCCAAGGGCTGATGCATGGTAGTTGGCATGGTTTAGAAGTCCATCTCACATCTTCGGCTAATACAAGAAATATCTCTAATAAAGGGGGTTAGTTCTCTCCGAAATATTTGACAGTCACTGGAGTGACATGTGATTAGGAGTAAGGATTGGCCAATGATCCTCAAGGGAGAAGCCTGAATCATGGCACCTCTTGGGTCGGTGCCTGATGAAGGATGGGTCGCACCGTCCCTCCTTGTCCCATCAGAGCCCCACATGGCGGGCTCCAGAGATCTTCTCCCTCATCGAATGTCCTTGAAATTTGTGCATAGCTTTTAGACCTTAAATTTAGTGAACGTTGTCATCTCATGGCATGTGGGGACACACCCATTAATCACACGGACGGACAATCAAAGAACTGAGAGTGGGGAGGAGGCTTGGCTTCTTTGGGACCTCTTCTGCCTTGTGTCTTCGGTATGGCTGGGGTACTACCCCAACACTAGCCTCCCTATTCTCAAGTTTGAGTCATAATTGGGTCGGAAAAAGGGAGTATCTCAGGTTTGCCGAAGACGTGCCACGATCACCTTTTGCCAAAAATGGAGTCTACTTGACGAAAAGTGGGGAGCCATCTGCATGATGGAGTTGATGTTTGAGGCACCCTTCTCAAGGCTACTTTTGTTCAGAAATGAATTACTGTCGAGGAATCTTGTTGAGCCAGTCGTCATGGTCGTGGCATCCGCTCGGCTCACTCGTGGACAAGGAGCATCACTGGGCCGCCACAGGCCTGCACATGAAAGATAAAAGAGCATCTGTTTTGGCTTCTGAGGACCTTGGCTCTGTTCGCTAAAGAACGAGAGGCCTTTAGGCCTTTGTCACGACCACTGGGCCGCCACCTCCGACGGAGATTTTCTTGCAAGTCCGGCCGCCGTCGACTCGTCGGGCTTCATCATGCTCCAGTGCCTCCGGCCCGGGACGAATTTCATCCGCAACAACTGGCTATCTGATCATTGATTTGTTTAAGCTATCTGTACTGAAATGAACTGGAACTGTCTTTATTACATCCAAACTTGCAAGATGTGTTAAAAAGTGCCTTAAATCCAATTCAATGTATTAATTTGCCTATTACATGTGAATTTCAAGTGCTATGAATATCTCAATCTAGATAATGATTTCCTCCATGTCCACCCTTATGGGTCTAGGTAGGATTGATATTTGCATTATCTTCTTGAAGAAAGATTGAATCCTTGAAGGAATAATTTCTGCTTTCATCAATGTCCTTGACTATTAGAGCATAGGTAATTGAAATCCTCTCATGAACCATTTCAAGCATTACCCAGTGGAGCAACTGACTCAGATTTTGCAGTTTTCTTCTTCAATTATCTTTGATATGGTTTACCTTTGAACCTTTTATATTTGCATCCGTTACAATGACAAGAAAGTTAACTTATCTGCATGTGACAAGCTCAAAAGGGATAGAGGAGGTATCTATGGATTCTTACCTTCTCGTATATGTCTTATGCATTGCATTACTTGTATAATCTGATCTTATCCTAGTAGAAAATCAATCAAGAGATTTCTAAGTTCTCCCAAAATTCGGAATTTGAGAGTTGAAATAACTAAGGCTACCTGCCCTCTAGCCCCCTGCGTTATATATCTTTCTGTTGTGACGATGTTATGATTCATCTTTGCTAGTCATATTTTGTGTTACTGATTTACTCGTCTTATCAAAATGCATACATTTGGAAAACCGTTCGATAGATTATGTTATTTGTACATGTTTTAGTAGTTTTAATCTACAGAGCTACAAGATATTCTTATTTGTTATATTTATACTTTTGAGTTGTTTTTTTGGCTGTCCAGACTTCGATCAGGGAAATGATTGCTAGACTGGAGGAAGCCAACATTAGTCTGCAAAAGCAGGTAAACTTCCTCTACCTTGTACCCCCTGTTCCTACTTTGCTATTTAATTAGATTTGTGATTGTTAGGCATCCTTGTCACTGTCATATTATTGCTGTCTTATGCACATGCCTCATATGTTTGATTTTTCATGAACTTTTATGTTTTTAATTCCCTGTGTGGCAGTGATGAAGTACAAGGTAAATCTCTAGATGGAAGGCTGCATCTTCCTTTGGGAAATAACACGCCAACAATAATTTTCTATATGTGTTCGTTTCCATTTAAAATATTAGTATAATGGCTAAAATACCGTGTAGGCGCAAGCAAACACAAGCAGAGGTGAGATGTTAGTGCCTTGTACTATTACTATCATTCCATGAATATGAGATTTTATTGGGTACCATTACCTCTGTCCATGTCAATTTCTATTTAAGGATTTTGAAGTTTAAACTTTAAACACTCAGTTTGTATCTTTTCTTTGTCCTTGGGTCCTTGATCCAACAATTGTGTCTTTATTGCTTCATATGGTTTGACATCCATGAGGATTGGATGTGGTTGCTCTAAAATGTGCACTTCTTGATGTCCGTTTGTGATTCTTAATCTCTTAATAAGTTAGATTAGAGCCATAATTATTGAGGCTATTTGGTTTTACTTGATTCCATTAACTCATATCATTACTTGGAATCAAGGAGATTATTGCAATAAGATGGACTTATCCAGAATCCTGTGCTTTTGTCAAGAACAAGGTTCCTAGTAGGCAAATGCATGTGCATAGGTATTAAAACCTGCATTAATGGCTTCTTAAAGAGATACAAGTTCCTGGCAGTTTTCTCAAGTTTTGTGCTGGAACCTTGTATTGACTACAAGAATTATTTTTATCTTGCTAAAGATTCCCTGATTTGTATATGCATTTTTGCAAAAATATCTACATAAGATGGTTTATGTATCCAGACTCTGTGATCTTTCACTACCTTAAGAAAAATTTGTCAGCTTTGCTTTGCATTGCATGATATCATACAAGTTCCGTTGCCTGGTTTGAAAGGCTGGATCTGTTATAGTTTTGGTTGTGCTTATCTTTTTGTAAGGAACAAATGCTTCTACTTAGGCCTACTTATATTCTGATAAGATGACTTCCACAAGACAACTGCATACAGATCTGCTTGGCAGTAAAATTGCACCACAGCTACTTTGTAGGGCATGGTGTTGCTCTTGTACTTGATATAAGTAATGTTACTATTATTGCACATGCTCGATTTTCTAATAGCTTCCCATAATTTGGTCAAGGTTAATCACAAGGCTTCTTTATTTATGAGGATATTGACCTAATTCTACTATCCTTCTTGATGTAGCTTTAGCAACTTTGATCTTGCTATGGTTTTAAGTTTGGTTGGAACTGATCCATTTTGGTCAAAATTGACCAGTATCAGCCAAAATTTACTGGTTTCGGTCCAATTTCTTTCAGTTTTGGCCAAAACTGGTTGAAACTAACAATAAATGCCATTTTTATATTTCATTTTGGCGATTACAAAAATGTTGTGGTTGTATTTTACTATGTAAGTAGATAAGCTATACAATTTCAATCTTCAATTATTTTCTTTCTTTTCTTGAATTATAAGAAGGGATAAATAATATTTTCTTTCTTTTCTTGAATTATAAGAAGGGATAAATAATAAGTATGATCCTCAACATGCCAAGGACGGTTTTAAGTCCCGCTGGGACGCGGGGGGGGGGGGCGGGGCATGCTAGCCATCTCATTCCTACGAGAAAATGGGACCAGGATGGGCTCGAGACTCCAAAACCCATGAGAGAAGAAAGAGAAAAGAAGGAAGATGAAGGGAAGGAAGAAAAGAAGGGAGAAGAAAAGGAAGAAATGAAGGAAGAAGGAAAAAGGAAATGGAAAGAAGAAGAAAAAGGTAAAAGAAATAAATGGATAAAAAAGAAAGAAAAGAAAAGGAAGGTGAAGAAAGAAAGGAAGGAAGAGAGAAGAAAAGAGCAAAAGAATGGGAGAGAGACGGAGGATATCTATAAGGATATATGATCGGGACCGCTGTCAGGATGGGGTAGGACATCGGGGCATCCTGTTCCATAGAGAAATTAAGATATGCCCGTCGTATGGGATTTAAAACCTTGATAAAGGCTACTGTGAACAATTTATTATAAGACATTTCACGATGATAATATCTTTGTTATACAAAATAACATGACATTCTAAAATGGTATGCATTTGATTAAATAACCACTTGGTCTTAAAAATATTTGAAATAAATGCCTAAATTTGATATGTTTGTGACTTCTATATAAATAGAAGAGATATGAATGCAGCAGGCCTGAACACTTACATAGTTTCTTCATATAATGACTTTTTGAATATTGAATTTCAAGAAGTGAATAATACAATACATATGTATGTGTGCTTAAATTTCAGTTATACATGATGTTGTTTCGGCCTATGATTGACATAACTACAGGAATAGGGAATGTATATAACAGAAAATACTCGAAGATGTTGCATGATTACTTTTCTTGGTTTTTTTCTTAATTTTTGTTGATTTTTTGATTGACACTCAAAAACTTGTGAGTGAAACTTCCGAAACCACCCTAATTGTCAAAACTGAAATTCCATGGAGCTGGCTGAAAACTGAAGCCAAAACCAAGTTTGAAACCTTGGGTCTCACAACCCTCCATTTGCAGTTCCTCTTGCCTCATTAATTGGTGGTTTTCCTGTAGATCATTGAATTATTTGTGTTACAGTCAACATGAGATATTCCCTAACCTTTGTTTCACAATTAATTTAGTACTTAGTAGTAGTCAACTTTGAGGGCGGGCGTTGGCACAACAGGAAGGTTGCTTCAGTGTGACCTTTGTTTCATGGGTTCGAAACATGGAAACAGCCTATCTGCACCCGAGTGTAATGCAGCATATATTGGACCCTTCCCAAGTCCTGTAGTGGCAGGGACCTCATGCATTTGGAACCACTTTTTTTAGTGGTCAATTTTGTTAGTTTGCCACCTAGCACTGTTCTTTTGTGATCTGCAAGAGTTTGTTTTATTTCTGGAGAAAGCATTGTTGCTGCAATACTAAGTTGGAGTGTCAAATCATGGCTTAACTTGATCCAAAGTTCTACTCCTGGGAGGATGTGGGTTGAGTTTTCTACTTTTAACACTACAATATTGTCAGAACAGGGTGTTAATTAAATTGTTGAAAATTTAACAAAGCACATAGGGCTCGAGCATCAGTTGGTATATTACCTTCTCACCATATTATCCATGTGATTAACCCTCTTGCCTGCTGCAAATATCTTCCTAAAGTCTTATGCTACTAAAATGTTTTATCTAGTGAGCAAGCATGATCTGCCTTTACCTCAAGAATAAGCACCACCTAGTTTACACTTTTCTGGGTTATAATTGCATAGGTTGCAGGGATAATAGTAATTTATAGTCATTTTTCCGATAATGTAATGATTTAATCATAAACACTGATAGTGTCCTTTGTATTTTATCATGATATTGCTGCTTTCCACACTCATTTTCATTATCAGTTTGCGAGTCTAAAGATTCATTCTGGGATAATTCTTTCTGTAATTTTTCAAGCTAGAACTTATATTTGTTCTTCTATTTGACTCTGGCATAGTGAATCTTTATCAGATCTTTTGCAGCATAAACCAAACAAGTTTTGAAATCAAGAATAATCGTTTATGCACTCCATCCAAGCTTGAATAAGCTAATCCACAGAATGTGATAATAAAGTGTAGCCATATCTTATCTAATTGGTTGATTCAGGTATACATCTGGAGTGACAGAATAATGCCTGGGCTAGAACACATTATCAGCCCCCAAATTCCCTCAGGCTTGATAGGTCTTGGTTTGTGGTTGTTTATTGCTTTATGTTCTTTAACATCCAACAAAAGTATCTTGCCATGCGCACATCATGCATCAACATAACAAGTTACTCTACCACCTTATCGCCTAAGTTTCTGATATGACTATTAAATAACAAAGCCTGACAGGTAAAGGAGTTGGAAGAATCTAGAAGCAATATTATTCAAGAAACCAACATTTGGTGGAAAACATATCTGGATTGGAATTGCGGATGCAACACCTTGAAAGGGAAGCTTCTTTCTATGCAACTTCAAAAATGGAGATGACAAAGGTTATTTTCCACCAGCTTTTCAGTTGCAAATTCTCTAAATGTTTGTTGTGTTTTTAATATACTTGAAGTTCACCAAATCCATACACATTTGTCAAAACTCAAAAGAAAGAAAGTACTTCAAATCGGTCATAAATTACTATCGCTGCAATTACTTTGCTATTTGTTGCTGTGGAAGTTGGGATTGTAGTCTGTACAACACTGTGGGCCTGTGGCCCACCTTTGGCTGGTCTATTTAAGACTTCTTTCTAAGAAGAGTAAGATGTAACTTTTTAATTAGAATGTCCACCCAAAATTATATTTAATATTAGTGAATCTTCTAATGTGATTGTACATTCTTCTACTAGATGGCGTCATTGCAAAGTGACAAACAATAGTCACATCAGCAAAATGTAATATTTGATGTCCATTAAATTGGCATTCGAAATTTGAATTAAATGGAATGCCAATTCCATTTGTGGAGTGTGTTAACTCATTCAAATTCTAATATTAATGTTCTCTAAATAAATCATCTGATGTAATGCTTTCTTGCAGAGCATTTTGGCTTGATGGAGAGAGAGGGAGAGATTTGTTCTAAGTGGTTGAAGGAGGGGGAGTGAGGTGGAAAGAACTAATTTGATAGGTGTCTGATCTTAGGATGCTAAAACCCTGACAAATATTTTCAGAACCAAGATCCACAATCTTGGTACCAAATACCGTACCGGTACATCACCAATTCGGTTCGGTATGGGTCGGTATGCTACGTAAACATCCCATACCGAAACAATCATCAAAATATTTTTTATTTTTTATCTTGGTACACCTTGGTATGCTTTGGTACAGGGTGGTACTGATCTGAACATGAGATTTGTATCGGTTCCTATCTTGGTATGGTACAGTACACCCCTACTGGGTGGTTTGGGGTGGTACGGTAGTCCATCTTTGGAACTATTTATCATCCAAATCTATTGGCATGAAATATCTTGTCGTGATTATAAAACTCTAATTTGCTGTTTCATAAACTTTTAGTGAATTTCTTCTCTTTCATTCATTGTGATAATCAACTTTGTAAACATTGAAGTTTTATCTGTTTTATTGAGAAAATATATCTGAAGTCAGATTTCTAGTTCTTCCTTTTAGATAAGTTGCAAATTTATCTGAAACAGGAGTTTATAACATTATCAAAGTTTTGTGGTTTATTGACATTGACTATAAATTATCAAATTGCTAGGATTTTTTCTTTTGCCTTTTTTAAAAAATAGCTAAAGAAGGTAGCTAAAGCCATCAGAATTCTATCATATAGCCAGGCTTAATTCTCAATTAATGTCGGAAGAAGATACCCCTAACTTTAGGTGTTTGTGGTGGTTCTTGTACGGTACCTGTGAAGCTATAATTTACCTGGTATCCATATCTATGTTGGAGAGTTTATGGAGATTATCCCTGAATGGTTTCTAAATTTTTTCTCACCCTAAGGCAGCCTCATTCCTCCTTCACCCCTCTTTTTAGCATTAAATAAAGTAAAAGATTGTCTTGTGTTTGATGCAGTTCCCTGAAGAGATAAAACCACTTGATCAGATAGAAGGAGCCGATGCATTCATCCAGAAGCCAGATTCTGGAAATGGAGAGCTTGCTGGAAAGGTAACAACTAACAATTGGAATTTTGGAGTATTTCCCAACTGCTGCTTTCTTGATATATATAAATATGGTCTATTTTGTACAATAGTTATTTCTATAAAGCTTTAATATTTTGTAAAATATGTTTACTATTGGATAGTGAACTTTGAGTGTTTGATCCTTTCTTTTCTTAGTATCTAATTGTTTTCCAGTAGTCTGAAATATTAAGATCAAAGTAGGTTTTACAATGAGCACTTGAACCTTGAACTTCCGTATGATTACCCACTTGCTCACAAGTTGATCCTTCAATATCATTTTTTCCACAAATAATTCGTATAGTCGATTGCTCTCTTGATGTTGCAATTCAAACAAGTAAATATTATGTGCATCTCAAGTTTGCCATGATTTTATGTTCAGGTGACCGAACAACACATACAGCCAAATCAACATGCTGCTTCTACCGAACATTCTTCCCCTATGCTTAATCATGAGATGTCACAAACGGGAACTTCCACAGATTATATATCACAATATGGTGAACAGATTCAACCTTCAGTGGGAATTCAGGAGAGATTTAGCACTAGTCATGGTGTTGAGAACTCTGTTGCTGATCCTGGAGTACGATTAGCACAGCCTCCAGGATTAGATGAACCAAGAACTAGTGAAGATATTGCGTCAGTTCCGTTGGATGAAATCCAAATTCATGAGGAAGATATGCAAGGAAGGAAAAATATTGAGAAGCCACCAGAGGTTCCACTCTCTGATGCCCCTTTGATAGGGGCGCCGTTCAGATTGATTTCTTTTGTAGCCAAGTATGTCAGTGGCGCTGATTTGGCGAAATAAACAATTCTAAATCTGGCCAGTAAGCTGTTTAAGTTACAGGGAAAGAAGAACATCTGCAAATTTTTGGGATCAATAGATTTTTTTTTAATTGTTTTATACCGTTATAGATAATTATTTGCAAGCTGATTTGGTAAGCTGTTTCCCTGATCATAGATGATTATTTTTGGTAAGCTGTTTAAGTTATAGATAATTATTTTGGTAAGCTGTTTTGCCTGCTATGCATTTCTGAAGGTTTGCATCGTCTGGGAAGAAAAAACGGCCTGAAAAAGCCTTAAAAAAGAAAGAAATAAGAAAAATGACCTTTTGATCTTATAGCTGATCTGTGTTTCCGAAACCTCAATTTCCATTCTTTGAGAGTTCATTGCGCCGTCGATATGATGCACAGCCTCTGGGGACTGTTGAAGATTTGTTGAAGAATACCGTAATTCAATTGTTCGGGTGCCGATACGTACAGCCGAAAAAGATTCGCCCCAAAAAAGGGCATTCATGTGTAGCTTGTACAAGCCTCAAAATGTTGTTGACATTACAAATAAAGAGTGAAATTAATAAATTGAAACCACTCATGCATGGTTCATTGAGTGGTCATACGGTGGGGAAATTATAGCATGCCCATCAGGAACCGGATTGTTGAACTTGAATTTTGCGGATCAGGAACCGGATTGTTGGCAACCGCAGCCCAAGTGCTGAATCCATCTGTTTCGGTGGTCCACTAAAATGATGATCCACGGAGAGGGCTTTGGAGAACCATTCCTTTACCCTGTATCAACTTGATCCATACCGCGGGCGTTTCTCAAAGTAGTTGCCATCAAACTGTACCCATATGCTCCTCTCTCTTTATAAGCTACCAGAACTTCCTTCTTCGAAACGAGAAATAAACATACCAATTAATTATGTAAGAATTAGTGCCAGAGTTTCACACAATTACCAAGCATGAAACATGGTACAGGCCCGGGGCACTCATTTGCGCAAAGACCACCATGCATGAACTCAAGCATCTTTACACAAACCAAAGTCCCTAACCAACTCAAATCAATTGCCTGAAAATGATATCCAGAAGTAATGCCATGCGTCTCTCTGACCCCTCACAATGTTTGCGCAGTGGAATCCTTGGGTTTGTCCTCCAAGGATGAACCAGACTTCCGGATCTCCTCAATCATCTTAACCACGTCCTCCATTCTTGGCCGTTGTTCTGGAGTTCTCGCGACGCAACTCATCGCAATCTGGAGCATCCGAACCAGCTCTTGCTCATTGTTGTGATCCATCATCAGCTCCACATCAAAACTTCAGCAGTCCACTCCTCTCGGACCACAGATTGGACCCATCTTGGTAGGTCAGCAACATCATCATGCCCTGGGATTGAAGTGGAGCTTTCCCAGTAAGCATCTCAAGGAGGACGACCCCGAAGCTGTAGACATCAGATTTCTGAGTGACCTTTCGGGTCTCCATGGTTTCGGGTGCCCGATAACCCACCATGAGCTGGGAGAGGGTGGCAGGAGGATTCATAAGAGGAGAGAGGCCATAATCAGAGACCAATGGATTAAGGTCTTGACCGAGAAGGATGTTGGAGGATTTGATGTTGCCATGCACAAACTTTGGACCACCTTCAGAATGAATGTGTGCTATGCCATGCGCTGTTCCAAGTATCACTTTTACTCTGGAGTCCCAGTCCAGTGGTGTCCTTTCACTGCCCCTGTTTCCTGTCAATCATTTTTGAAGGAATATAACATACAACTAGTTATATTTACATTAACATATAATCTTCTGCTACATCTCTAGCATCGAACTCAAATGCAAGTAAAGAAGCAGCTAGCCAAAGTACCTCATACCAATAGAGAGTATATTATATGAGTTGAGATCTACAAATAGACACTAAGATAAAATACTAAAACATAAGTGCACGTGATCTGTGACCTTATTTCAGCTTTCCATGTTTTATCATTTAATTTATTGCACCACCAAGTTTCTAATTTATACAAGTGCATTGGTCCACAGCCACACAAACTAGCACGAAGCTCTGAAACTAACAAGCACATAAGATTTTCACAACTTTCAACATATTAGAAACAAGATATCAAGGATTCAAGTCCCAGCGGAATGTCCCACGGGACACCGAGATGAGGTACCATCCCATGTGGCGGGACAAGGCTATCCCGTTAGTGTCCTAGCGAGATGCCTTAGGACATCCTCTGTCCTAAGCGTTGGGATGGGATGGGACAGCGACGCATCCCGTTCTACGAAAAATTAAGACAGCCTCGTCCCACGGGATTTAAAACCTTGCAAGATACTACTCTCAAAACCAGCAAATGTTGAACCGACTTGAATCGGATGGTTCGGCCCATATTCAACAGCCATTAAGGGCTCTCTCTTTGACCGTCGGACACCGCTCATTCCCCCTCTCTCCTGTTTTTGGCATCTTCAACCTATGGATGGCATAAGGTTTGTTGGCTATGGCTATTTTTATGATAATAAGGTAGAAAATTAAATTGAGAAGTCCACACGGATCCAACAGTAAATATATGGCTTCAATAATACCACATCTTTATACATTTGATTTTTGAATCATTCGATCCTACCTCTTAACTAACAAAGTTTACAAAATAGCTGGCCATCACTTGTATACCTTGCAATTCTTATTCCAAAGTTACTGAACAAGAGACACCTTCTTAAATTTGTTGTCTTGTACTCCAACATGGCAATGTTTTGGGCATTCATTTTAGGCATTATGGCATTACTCTTCAAAGTGAGAAAGATACCAGACTTAAATTTATACCCTGCATTATAACCTAAATAGATGTACTTGTTGAGAGTTGCAGTACAGCCTTCTATGCTTAAAATCATATTCTACTACTATAAATTGCATCCCATTTAGCAAAGAGTCGAGGATTTCATACTTGGTACTTAGAAGAGTAGTTGGCTTAATCATCTAAATTACAAGTACATTTCAATACATCAATTGCCCTGAATTTAAATCCAATAATGTCAATCTAATTGCATGAGTGATAAGCCTAAGTTCCTGATGGGTGGAAGCACAAAGGAGTAATTCTGGGGCTGAGAAAGCTATACTTTTCAGTTCTCAAAATCTGTCAATCACTGAGGCCTGAAATCACCATGAAATCATGTAAGAAGTGCTGTTAAGTATTTAATCTACTTAGTATGAACATACCATCTCCTGTCAAATCATCTTAGAGCTTTCTGTTCTTTCTTTTTTCTTACTTGATTATTATAGGAAAATGAAATAATTTAGTTGGTTTACTATATTTGGTCCAGGCCTTGAGGAGAAAAGATTTAACAGTTAAATTAACAATTGAGCATTTGGATAAAGGCAGAAATATTTTAATTTCAACTTAAGCTTGAAAGATATTTCAAAGATTGTTTTTACTGTATATAGATGGATCGGGAAGATTGTCAACAGTGTATTTAAAAACTTTAATCTGCATTTAATATCAGTGATCCTAAATAAGCTATCAGCATTCATTATCTTAGCGTCGTTTGCTCCAAGGACAAAATTTGTAGTGCACAAGCATTTCATAAATTAAACTTTGCACTTACACATAATCTATAGAATAATAAAACACTAAACTAATGCAAACATCAGGGTTTTAGAGAGGCATACCATGCAAGAGGGTAGAGAAGCTGCCAGTGGGAACATAATCGTAGACTAGGAGCTTTTCGTCTTTGGAGTAGAATAAGCACGAAGTGGAACAAGTTTTGGGTGTTGCCCGACCTTCCAATGATCTCCATCTGCTGTTCAAATTCTCTCTTCCCCACCACTACTTCCTTCAACCTCTTCACCACCACTGCTGTGCCATCCTCAAGAACAGCCTTATAAGCCGTCCCATAGCTCCCTTCCCAAGGACTTCAGCAGAAGCCCTCAGCAGATCTTCCAAGTCAAAGTTATAAGCACAGCCTTCAAAGAAACCAACTTATTCTTCTCAGCCATTTGAACTCCACTACTGTACTCCTCTTTATGCTTTTCAACAGTGGAGCCCTTATCCTTCAATCCTCCAGTACCTTCTCCACCTTTCCGCCTTATAATGCATATAAATAGAACCATTAAAAGAAGCAGCAGCAAGGCCAATCCCCCAACAACAATTGCAATTATAAACCCAGCACTAGCATTTTTCCCAGAGCTTTTTTATGATTTTCGGAGGGTGCCGGTGGGAGTGACAAGGAAGGAGAAAATGGTGAAGGTGAAGGAAGAACTGCAGAGCATTGAGGTAGAGGTGGGCCACACAATTGAGGGTTTCCCAGGAATGAATCATTTGGAAACTTTTGGAGGGAAAATGGTATGGAACCATTTAGATGGTTGTAGCTCATATTTAAATGTTTTAGCCTGAGGAGTTTAAGGTCGGGGATGGGTCCAGACAGAGAGTTGTTTTGTAAATTCAATACAGAAAGTTGAGACAGGTTTTGAATTCCCAGGGGAATTTCTCCTGTAAAGGAGTTATAAGAGAGGTCAAGGGACGTGAGGCCAAGAGAAAGTGAGGCTGGTATATCTCCAGATAAATTATTGTGTTGAAGGTTAAGATTCTGCAGGGAAGGAAGTGAGATGATATCAGATGGGAGATTTCCGGTCAGATGGTTGGATCGGAGGCTCAAGACTTGGAGGGCATCAAGCTTGCCGAGTGTATTTGCAGGGATTGGGCCAGAGAGCCCAGCCCCTGGTAGCCTGAGAGCAAGGACATGAGTTTGGTCTGCTGTACATGTCACCCCAATCCAAGAAGAGCAGATTGAGGTGTTGGTGTTCCAGTTAAGTTTACGGGGATGGTGGACTGCATCAACAAAAGCAAGGAGAAGTTGCTTATCAGATCTTAAGTCACCAGTGGCTGAAGAAGGAAAGCACAGTACAAGGAAGAGGAAAGGAACTGAGAAGTATCTGCAATTGAGGTAATCCATGGCTAGTCTCTTGGAACGGGAAAACAGAAAATGAATGGGAATTCCAAGTGTTGGACGTCAACAGTTCTTCCTCTCCAGCTGCAGTGATTAAAAAAAAAACAAGCATAACTGAGTAAGTATATGGCCTAAGCACTTAAACCAAAGAACAATCAAATCATCCTGTATTTTAACTGTAGATACACTCGAAGAATGGCTTTGTGCATCCAAAAAGAATAAAGAAAGCAATCAGAGAGAGAGAGAGAGAGAGAGACTAATGACCTCGCTAATAAATAAGAATCGATCATTATGATGATATAACAAGTCAAGCCGAGAAAAGCACCCATTTCTGACAACAGCATAAACAGAAGCAAATAATCAGTATTATCTAACTATCTTCCAAACTCATTTGACTAGAAGACAATTTGCAGGCGAAATGCTTAACAGAACTATTTGCTTGGCAGACTGAAGGGTTAATTTTGAAGTAGGAGGATGCATTTGGCTGGCATGGAACATTAAGAAAGCTCCAGCACTTCCTTTGCAATTTTCTCTACTTAGCGAAGGCCACTTCAGCTGTCACTTCCTCAAGGGTAGCTGTTGAAAAAGGAGATGACTCTCTTGTTACTGTTTCTTAAAACCTCAAGCTAAGTTGAGTTGAGCTGTTGAGCCTTCTTTTGAAACCTACTACATGTAAACATAGTCCAAAGAATTGTATGGAACAAAAGGGCCCACTTTGAAATAATAGCACCCATCCAAAGAGAGAACCAAACTTTCTGGAAAGAATACTGTCAATGAAAAGAGAAGGCACATCCACTTTCCACTAATTAGCAAACTATGCGGTGCTTAACACCGGTTATAGAAAACTAAGAAAAATAAAGTTTTTGATCCCCTTCTCTCAAAAGGCAAAGAAAGAAAGCAAAATCCCACCAAAACTATCCTCAAAGAAGAGAATCTCAATTTCTACCCAACACTTGGATCTCACCTCGTCTACTTTCTTATATCAGTACAGAGCAGCATTTAAAGCATTGGTTGCCCAAAAAGTAAAAGAAACGAAAAGAAGCCAATGCAAAGCAAAACCACCAACATTTTCACCACCAAAAGAAAATAAAATAACGGAAGCAGCCCTATAATGGAGGTAGGGGTATCAAATGCGCTGCTATGCATTAGACTCGCCCATTAAGCGGATGTAGTAATTACTAACAAGATGTAGATAGAAGAAGCCAAAATTATCAGAGGAAAAACCATTTCGTCTTATTGCTGAAATAAATTCTCTAGCTATAAACCCAAACAACAGTGGAAGACTCCTTCCTTTAACCATTTCTGGAAGATTAGCAGATAGAGCACTGGAATTTTAGATAAATCTATAGTTTTTCAAGAACTTTACTGAATCAAAGGAAGAAGGAAAACAGTTGTGACTTCGAAACTCTGCAAACATTCAAATACACTAGTAACTGCACTGCATTGAAGGCCATAACTCGAAAGGTCAGGCTCCAAGGGCCGGAAATAAGAGCTAAACAGCTTGATATCGAAACCCTAGATTTACAGTTAAGGATAAACTTGAAATATTGATGGTTCTGTTCCGACAAATGGGGCTACTGATCACCATAAAAAAAGAGCACACACTGGAGCTTTTACCATCCACCCAACAAAGAAGAACTTGGTTACTCCTAAAAAACCGCCACAAGCGTAGCAAGAATTCCAAGAACAGCAGCAAAAGTCAGGAACTTAAACCAAACCGAAAGAATAAGACCAGTTTTTCATCTAAATTCAAAAGAAATTCTTCAAAAATTCCATCTAGCAAGCTCAAAATCCTGCACTACAGTCTCCCGTCCTAAAACCAAGAAACGCTGCGCAACCTCAGGGCACTCCCGTAAAAATCCAAACTTTGAAGCTTAAAACCTATTATTTTAGCTGCACTTAACGAATTAACAGCAAATTCCTGGAAATTCTCACCGGCTCCCAGGCATTCGTCCAAGAACCCACCACTAGACGCCCGCGGTGGCCCGAGCCGACGCCCAGAACTCCATCCGACAAATCCCGAGGCTCTTAGAGCGCCGAGACCGTCAATGAAGCCAGAACAGGCACTACATTCATCTGAACTGGTGCTGCGTTTAGGGTTCTCGGAGGCTTGGAGACGGGAGAGAGAGCTTTTGACTTCAACACCGACGAAGTTCCCTCTACGTGACGAAGAGGGAGAGTATTTAATGGGCTATCAAATTCTACAAAATTAGTAATTTTCTCTTTATTGAGGTCACGCGCATCTCGCGTGTGTTGAGGTATGACATGGGTGGCACCTGAACGGCGATACAGCGGCTATTAATTGACCGGTTTTGACTCATAATGTCTATCATCACAATGATTAAATAACCAAATCGTTTTTAACCAAATAACCCCATTGTTTGTTTTGTTTTTTTTCCCCTTTATGTGAAGTCTTTTTCTCTTTTTGGGATTGACACAGAGATCTATATTTAAGGAATTACTCGGTTAGAACTTAGAACAGTGAAAAGTCGGATAATAATGAAATGGGTGATATTTTTCATGTAATTAATTATTTTAAACCTCGAGATGCAGGCTAGCATGTGGAGATTTTTGGATAAAGAACATGTCTTGAAACAACCATGGCTCGCGAGCAACGAGAAGCGTTAGGCTTCAATTTGTAGGCACTTTATGAATTTTATAATGTTTGTGGGATCCATAAATATGGCACATGATGGTTTACAATAGTATTTTGAAATAATAACTCTTTTATGATATATATATTGTTAGAATGCATTCTCTCCATCACAAAAATGATAATTTTAGCCAACCCATAACCGATTTTAATGAGATAGATCTTATCCAATCTATTTAAACTTAGGAAATAGAATGAATTTAAACTCTAATATCCAAAGTGAATTTGAGATGGGCCTGGATAATAATAAGATCCTTCTCGAACCTGATCCGATAGAGCATAATCTTAAACTTTCTCCTCTCCATCCTCTTTCACCCGACAACTCAAGTCACTCAATTGGTTGTCCCTTTGCCTTAGCTATAGTGCTTTATACCCATATGTTCGACCATCATCTCATTGACCATTAAACAACTATGGTGCCTTATACCCATCTTTTCAACCATCATCTCATTAACCATTAAACAACTGCTCATTCCTTCGATTAAATGGCTGTTTATTCCCTCCGTTGTCATTAACAACTGCTCATTCCTTCCATCAAATGGCTGTTTATTCCCTTCATTGTCAAATGATTGCTCATCCTTACCACCAATATTACTCATTTGGTCATCTTGGTGGAGCTCTTCATCTTTTTGAACTCTCATCACTCGCCAACACAATCACTATCCTTGATGCCGATGCTTAGGTATGGATAGTTCATTCTGAACTTCCTTAAATCCTTTTGATGCTCTATGATTGATGATGGATTGCTAGGGTTTGTGGGTGTAGGCAGAGAGAAAGAAGTTAGCACTTAGTCTTGGGCTTAGAGATAGATTGGAAGAGGTCAATGATTCCTTGCAATTTGGGAGAGGAGATGGCAAGATCAATATCAGCCTCTTGCTGTTGTTGTTGGGTTCAGATGGAATCAAAAGGAGAGATTTAGATGGTGTTGGAAGGAGACGGAGAAAGAAAAGTAGAGCTAGGACTTGGACAAAAGGAAGGGGGATCTAGAGAAAGGGGTCTTGGAGAGGATTTGGGGAGTTTAGGTAGAAAGATTGAGAGAATAGGAGACGGATGATGTAGGACTTGTATGTCCAAATATGTGCTCAAAAAATAAATAATATAAAAGTGGATAGTTTTTAAACTTTTATAGAAGAAAGTGACGGGTGGTCACTAAACCACCACAAGCTGGTAACTCTCAATTAAAAAAAAAAAAGTTTGATTTTTGAAGTCTCTTTCTCCGAGACTACGAACTCTCTAAGACTCCAACCTCTTTAAGACCCCCATCTCTCTGAAACTATCTGCAGGAGATAAATACAGTAAAAGAAAAGAGAGCAACAACAAGTGATTAAGAGGTAATTTAGGCTGTGGCAATTATTTTCTTTCCATTTTGTGATAGAAAACGTAACCGAAAAAATAAGAGAAATGATATCTAATCCATCAAGATGATTTTCCTGGATTTAGTGATTTAGCCTACAAAGGGTAAGTTAATTTTCATTGTAATTCTCTAGGTTCTACATTGGTATTAGAGCTAGATTTATGGATTAAATTTATTTCTGGATATGCTTGAATATATATTTTAAGTTTAAACATGAAATTATATATTATATATTTCAATTATGTTTCAAATTGTAATTAAAGACATGCTGCCTACCGGGTCTATTTATTTTGGCTATGTTGTTGCTCATGATCAACATATTATACACATAATTTGGATTTGGGTATCAAAACTTATCGATCTTCAAAGTTAAAAAATAAAATAAAAAAATAGAGAAAGAAGAAGAGCGATAGAACTCCCTATGTTCGTCCCCTCTTCTCTTCTTCTTCTCGCCAGTGTGACGGGATCAAGCTCTGGTGACCACCAAGACGAGCCGACAGTGAGTCCCATGAAGTCTCGTCCGGAACCAACAAATAAAAAAACAAACAAACATAAAAAAAAAATAAGAAGGGGCGGCAGTTCCACCATCGTGTCCTCCTCCTCCCTTGCAATGACCGCATGCTACTGTTTAGATAGGTGGTGGCGATTCCAATGGGCAGTGCTGCTGGGTGCTGCCCCATCTTCTTCCCATCTTCTTTTGAAAGATCAAACAGAAAAGAATTTATTTTGAGAATCACTAGATCTTGTCTTTACCAATGGTGGGCAGTAGAGAGAGGACAGTGATCGAAGGCCATGGGCAGAGAGAGGCTAGCGGTCCGCTTATTGAGACTTCTTACTGGCTGTTGAATCAGAATGAGGTGAGAAGGAGAGCTGGTTTTGGCCCCTTCCCCATCGTCTCAACGGGAGGAAGGGGAAGTCTTTAACGAGTTACGAATTTTTAAGTTTCAACTTGAAATCCAAACCGACTAGCTGATTTGAACTTATTTGGAAAATTTATATTTACTCCTATGAAAGTATATAATTTGATATCATAGAAACGACCGTCTCTGACATAAGAGTTACATGCAGAAATAAGATACATGTGCACCTTGGCTCTCTCACACAAGCAACCATCTCTGGCAGAGTTATGTGCAGAGATGATATACATGTGCACCTAAGATATAGAGATGATTGAGAGTTAATTGTATTTTTTTATATATATCACCTTATATAAAGGATCAAGATGAGGTCTAATTTCATTACAAGGACCAAACATTTTAATTCCACCAAAGTGTTAGCCTGGAGGAGTACTGGATTTGAGTTTGGGCATAATAGCACTAATAGAAGTAAACAAATGCTAAAATTAAGGTAGATATGAGAAAATATCTAGGCAAAAAATTGGCATGATTATAATATATAAAATAAATAATGACATATGCTCTTTTGTTTTGTGAAAAGAAAGACTACTATGACATATATTTCATACTACATGCATAAAAATGACCAAAAGGGAAAGTGAGATATATATACATATATTAATAGTAATGACAAATCTTTGCGATCTCACTGTATGAGTTTCTTGAGGCAAATAAATTTTAGCTTCACTATTACCCTTATGGACTTTCAATTATATCTTAAAGTGACAAGTCAATATTTGCTATCTTAATATATTTTCAATGGTAATGAATATAATTAGCCTTATAAGATATATTAGGAAAGCAGTTGATTTAAAACTAAGGGATATGAGTAAGAAAGAAAGGCCATTGGTTATACCAACAGTATATATATATTCACCGATCGGCCAATTATATATATGTTAGCTAAAATTAGCTTCTTATATATAATTATGAACATATATCATGGAAAAAAAAATCAAACATGACTCTTGAGAGATTAAGTATGTGTCAATTATTGGTGTATATATCAATGTGTCTATAGCAAAAAGTGGCATTCAAGAAATGTACTGTATCAATTACAAATGAATGGCAATTATGATATTCCTAATCGGTGTACAGTAGAGCTGTCAAGACGGACCAGTCCGTCCCGACCCACCACGACCCATCTCTAAATGAGGAGGGCGGGCTAGCCCGTTTAATTGGCAGGTTGGAAAAACTCCAACCCGCTATGAGCTGCAGGTTAAACGGGCCAACCGCCCTGGGCGCTCGTTCTAGTATTGTTTTTTTCCACTTCGATGAAGCAGGGAATCTAATTACTAATTGTTATCTGGTTGCTATGGTAACGAGAATTTTGAGACTCTCTCCTATCCAGATTGCTTATGGTCGGTCCATCTATCTAATATACGATGCTTGTTGCCTTTTTAATACCTTAAAGATAGCTGGAAGAACAGGTTGGTGTGATGGCCCCAACATACGTCAAGGATACCGTGGGCTCCACGTACGTATTGGGATATCATTCATAGGGTGCCGATCCTTTGGCTCCAACAGAACAGTACATCAAAATATTTAAATAAAATAACATGTCAGATCTAATGAGCATCTTTAAATGCACATTCTTTCAAGATTGGCTGGCCCGCCCGACCCGCCCCGAACCCGCCACAACCAGCAATCCAAATAGGACAGATTGTTTAACCACTTTTAAACGGATTGCTAAAATATGAACCCAACCCGTTCTATTTATATGATGGGGCGGCTAATCTTATGGATCCAATTCAAATTGACAACTCTAGCATACAGTAATATGCCAAGAATATTTACTAATCGTCCGATCTAATTACCTGTATGAATAATCATTGAAAAGACAATATTTTGAGATGAAAACATTGCTAAGCCCATTATTGTATACGTGAGAGATGTAAGATTTGTATGCCTAATTATGTGCTTAGAAAAGATAAAAAATATAGAAGTGGGTAGTTTCTCAACTTCTTATAGAAGAAAACTGAAAATTAATAGGTGGTTAATAAACCACCAATGAGCTTGTAGCTTCCGTAGAAGAGAAAGGAGTTTGATTTTTGAAGTCTCTTGTGCTAAGATTATGAACTCTCCGAGACTCCCATCTCTCCGAATCTCCTAAAAACTATTTGCAGGAGATAAAACAGTAAAAAAAAAAGAGAGCAACAACAACTAATTAAGAAACAATTTAGGATGTAGCAATTGTTTCATTCTATTTATGATCGAAAACATAAACGGAAAATAGAAAAATGATATTTAATCCATCAAAGTGATTTTCTAGATTTAGTGATTTGAGGCTACAAGAGATTAGTGGATTTTCACTATAATTCTCTAGGTTCCATGGATGACATAAGGAAATAGGAGAGAAAAAGAGAAGAAGGAAGAGACGAGAAGAGGAGACATAACCAACCTGACTCATCATAACCTATCTCATCCATTCTACCAATCCTGCTTATTCTGAGATGGGTACGGAGAGGATATGGGTATGAAATTTTTAGTTATGGAATGGATATGAATATTCACATATCTAATTGATATATGATCTATTGCCATCCTCATCTTATCCATGGTACTCATGTCCTGAGATACCTTAACATATCGGGCACAATACATGATCCAAGTTTTGCTCTTGATAGCTCATTATTTCGTCCTAGTTGCCACCCCAATCCGTCATAAATACTACAACTACCCATGTGCATTATTAAGTGCAACATTAAAATACATCCCCATAGGATGATTGAATTAAGAGACTTCACTATCAACATAATATCTATCAATAATGTTCAGAATTAAGGGTTGCCAACATCCCCATCTAACTTCTTTTGTGACGTATCGGAACATATCAAGCTCAAATATTCAATGGAGGAAGGCCATCGTTCCATTTGAACTGGGCATTTATTACCAAGACGACTCCACTTTTGCTCCATGCTTATACCCAGGCAATGGCCAGATCTATCCACCAGCCATTTATGTACGGTTAAATATGGAACAAAATACATAATATGTTAGGATAATTTTTAATACAATGATATTATATATATATACTTCCTCTTTCATCTATTAAAAATAATATCAAGAAATAGTTATTTATTAACTTGAAGTAACATATGCTAATTTTTTATTGAAAAATATAATAAATGTCATCACCTACAAATCGGACTGGGGGCCTCTCTCACATGGAAAGGGATGCCAATTGGATGAACAAAGAATCATTTGTTCCCCCACCAACCAAAAAAAAGTGAATCATTTATCTAAATTATAAATATAAAAGTAAATGCACGCTATGGCATATCTGGCATCAACAAAAATCCTATCAATTTATATAAAAGCATTGTAATCTTATCTTGATCATTATTATAAACCTTCACCAACACTCATAACGTTAGCCATGCTTTCTAATCAATGGATTATCAATAAACAAGCCAATCATCAATTAGTCAAATATTAGATTATCACAAGGTCCCTGCATTGATCAGAGCATATAGAAAGGAAATGACCATTGTCTTCTCAACATTTAAACCGTTCACTTATCTATACTTGTCATTCTTAAAGGAACAGAAGGTAGCTAACTGTCACACCCTCATGTCCCTTATCATGCACTCCATTCATATTAACAACACATGGCTGTTTCCCAGTATTAATTCAGTGCAATTTTAGATCATATCCATAACAATATTTTTCCCATTCCTTCTTTTTCTATAAAAGTAAGGTACATCTTAATTATTCATCCAAGGGCGTTGGTCGGACATGACATTGATCAAGTCAAGCATATTGTTTGGCATTCAATTAAGCATGACTTTTCAACCAACTCTTGCTCTTTTCAATTAAGTGACACTGATCAAATCAACCAACCGATCCAACCAACCCAACAGCACTACACCGTCCGCCCTCCTTTTCCTTCTCTCATTTATCATCTTCCAGGACGGGCTCATTCCTCTCTCTTTCACCTAAAAAGTCAGCCAAACAAAGCTATTTGATGTAATATGAGGAAGAGTAAAAACTATGATTGTTTGGTAACACTAAGTTATATATTTATCTCCCTTAATAAAGTAGCTCTTTGTTATTTTTTAGATTTTCTTTTTTTTAGATAATAAGGACTCACATCAAGCAGCACCTCATTTTTATTTAGAAGAGTTACTTTTTTTTCTTTTTTTTTTTTTTGTTGAGAAGCAGATTTATTAGATTCATGAGAATAGAGTTATGTGGTAATTAAAACCTTGAGGTGATCCAACCTTAAAAATGGAAGAGATGATGGAGTAGGTTGGAAGTCTAACATTGGTGTCAAAGTTATGCAACAAAAGTTTGCACTAGTTAAACAATAATCTTAATCTAATGTGTAAAATTAAACTAAATCTATAAGCAGAAAAGAAAATAACTCTTTTTAAAATATAAAAGATAAATTATAGGTATATTCCCTTAATTTTAATTCAGTTTCATTTACATCCTCTTAACTTTAAAAAGTGTCGAACTAATTTTTTAAATTCGCGAGATGTTCCAAAATGCTCTTATCGTTTATCTTCATTGATGAAATGATGTCATATGATCATTATATGATGCCATCATTTTATAAATTATCAAACTATCCTTTCCTCACCACCTCTCTCCTCCCTCCTCTCTGACTGCTTTTCTCCTTCTCCATCGTTGCCGGTGTCCCTCCTTCTCTTCTTCCTCCTTCCCCTTCTTCCATTCCTCCTCACCCTCTTCTCCTTTTTATCATCATCTTCTATTAAGCCCGTCCATGAGCCCTCCTTCTCAATCTATTTTTTGTCGATGACCCTCCTTCCCTTCCTCTCCATTCTCTTTTTTATTTTTCTTCTTATTTTCTCCTCCAAGACCACCCATGAGTCCTCTCCCTCCATAATAGCTCTCTCCACCTCCACCCTTCCTCACTAATGACCTCTCCTCCCTTCTCCTTTTCTCCTCATCTTCTTTCTTTTCATTCTTTTCTTCTCCAATCCCGCCCATGAGCCCTTCTCCTCTGCATATTTCTCCCACTCCTATTCATCTACTTCTTCTTCTCATTCTCCTCCTTTAAGCATATCCATGAGCCCTCCTTAATGACGATTCTCTCCACTTCCATTCTTCTCGTCGGCAATCCATCCTTTCCTCTCCCCTTTCACCTAACCTTCTTTCCTCTCATCATTTTTCTTCAAGCCAACTCATAAGCCTTTGCCCTCGACAGTGGCTCTCTCCATCTTCGCCTCTTTTTATCAGTGACTCCTCCTTCCTTCTCTTCTCCTTCCTCCTCACTCTTTCTCCTTCTCATCCTCCTCCATTTCCACCTATCAAGTTTTCAATGCCGTCCTCCTTCTCCATGTCGATCTCCATAATCTTGCCTTCTCTCTCCATGATGGCTCTCTCTATCTCCATCTTTCATCGCTGGTAACCTTTCTATATGAGCGAAGGACAAGCTAACATCGTTTATAAGTAATAAACGGTAGGACTATTTTGAAATATCTCAAAAATTTGAAAGACTAGTTTAATATTTTTTAAAATCGAAGAGATTTAAGTGAAATAGAACTAAAGTTGAAGATGTATTCATATAATTTATCTAAATTTAAATAATAAAAAATTAAATTTAAATAATCAAATGATATTTACTGACCAGATTAAAGATTTTATTAAGTGGTCTCACCATCAATCCCTAGAATCCATTATGATATACATAAAATCTATCATATAAAAAAATATTTTAGAAGCAAATACTAGTTCATGTGTGTTGAAGCAAACTTTGTTGAGGCACAAATGTGGCATATATATATATATATATCATATGATTTTTCTTTTCCATGTTACCTTATATCATATAAAATTTTTCAGTTCGTTAGCATGGATTTACGAGAAAAGTACTAATAAAAGAAGAAAATTTTTAGAAATGTGAAAATCGGTTTGAAAACCTAACTTCTTATATCACGAGAAATCTTTTAAGTCAGCGGCTGGCACACGGCGCATCCTCTCATCCCTCCCACCGGGGGTTCAGAGTCCGTCGCGGACTGGGACGCTCCCTAAGAAAAATTTTCTTCGACCAGCCCCATGGCCTCGCCTTATGCTCTTCTCTCCCCTTCTCGTCCTCCACTCCTTCGCCGTCCTCTCCTTCCCTCCCTTTCCGAACCTCGCCTACGGATTCCTCCCTAATTACGATCCCTGCCCCCATCGGATACGACCCATTTCTATCCGCACCCGGCCGTCTCTCCGACCCAAGGCCACGGTCGCCACCGACTCCCCTGCCACCGGCGGCGCCGCCCCAGGAGCGGTCCGCCTAGGGTTTTGCTGGAGGTGAAAGATCTGAAGGCCGTGATCGCGGAGTCAGGGCAGGAGATCCTTCGTGGTGTCAATCTTACCATCTACGAGGGCGAGGTGGCTCCCCATGCCTCTCTTTCTCTCTTAGTTCGAGTTTAGTGATAAATCTTCTGTAAAGTTTTAATCTTTGGTTCGGTTGAACAGGTTCACGCGATTATGGGGAAGAATGGATCCGGGAAGAGCACGCTTGCGAAGGTGTTTTTCTTGGTTTTATAGAAACAAAGGCGACTGTTTTATCTTCTATGTTTTGGTCTGAAATTAAATCACTATACGCTGACGATTTCGAGACAGCTAGTCTACTAACTGGATTATAGAAGAGCAGATTGCTAATCGAAAGTAGAATTTTGTTATTCTAATTTGTTATTATGCAATGAATTGAAAAAAAAAAGAAATATTGAATTCCATAGGTTTCCTCCATATATCATAGAGCGGCACTGACAAGTGAATGAAGCTCCATGATGCTGGTGATCTTATGAGGCTTAAGTTAGCATTTGCAAAGCCAATGCTGATGCTTATGTTGAATCTAGCGTAACACAGTTGCTACATATTTCCCACTAGAATTATTGTTGGACATTTGCATAAGTTATTGGTTTGCAAAAACTATGCTGAAATATTGTATTTTGTTTTAAAATATTTTTAAACTATATTTGAATGAGTTGAAATTTGGAAACCAATATGGAATTTAATTGGTAGTGATTCAGATGGAGTCATGGTGGCTGTAGTTAGTATTATGAGTTGGAAGAAAAATTGAATGAGTCCAAAAATAGAACGAGTGAAGGAGCTCCCATCAAGTTATGTCAGACTTTCAATCTCACATTGCCAACACCATCTTTAGTGTGTTACTAAAGTTGATTTTAACACTGAGTTTTTTTGCATAAAGCCATTGGGTGCACCTAATAAGAACTAATGGAGGAGAGTTGATCATCTACCTTGTATAATTTTTCTCACAACTTAGTAAGAATTTCTGTCCTATAAATTATTGCTTGTGATACTACAAATGTAGTTTTTGCATTTTGAGCTATGTTGTTGCAACCGGAATTGCCTATGGTTGTCTAATATGCTTTTTACATAGCCGTACAATATATAACCATGAAACGTTATCTGAATGATACACACCATTCCTTCCTATTAAGGTTACACACCTCCATCTCTATCATCTTAGATTTGGTTTCCTTTTATTGCCACTTAAACACAATGGAGGTTGTGCTTCTTGACGAGGCCTTGCTGCAATGCTCTTTCCTATTTAGCTGGTTCTCCATATTATCAACTATAGCTGATGCAACTCCTACACTTTCCTTAATGCTTTGCTAACCTTATGCATCCTCGTTTTATCATACATCCAAACTCCTCCCCTCCTTCCCTCTCTTTCTCTCTCTCTAGATGTGCACATGTGCCTCTGTTTGTCTACATTTTTCCCTTTAATCATGGTCCGTGCTCCATCAATCTATCCCACATCTTCGTTGCATGAGCACTGCAATCTAATTACAAATAGTTGGGTTGATACGGTTATCACCTTCATAATTTTAATACTATGACACCAATCCAGTCTTCTAATATTTCCTCTATTCTCACGGTCATGGTCTTGTTAAAGCGGCTAGTTGACCAAATCAAACATTCTCATTCTGAACCTAAAGGCATGGCTTAGATGCATCACATTAAAAAGGATGCTTTAGCACTTACTTCATAGTTGTAGTTGATGAGACAATTGGAGCTGTTGACAGGATCTCATTTCTTCTTGAATTTGATTTTTTTTTGTTTTATTAGTTTACAGATTTTTGAGGATGGTCTTATACATTACAGGTTCTTGTTGGTCATCCAGATTATGAGGTAACTGGAGGCAGTGTTATCTTCAAAGGTGAGAACTTGCTAGAGATGGAGCCAGAGGAAAGATCTCATGCTGGGCTTTCATGAGTTTCCAGACCCCTGTTGAGATACCAGGCGTAAGCAACTTTGACTTTCTAAACATGGCATACAATGCTCGAAGAAAAAGCTAGGGCTACCTGAGCTACCTCCTCTTGAGGTTCGGACACATTTTCATTTTTGTTTGGTTCTGGTAGCTTTGATTATCTTGCTTTTATTTTATTGATTTACAAATCTTTCTTATTTTGAAACACTAGAACCTCAAATTGTAACAAGCACTTCTTGTAGTCATCTTTGGTATGCTGAAAGGTTTTATGGTTCCATGACTATATGGATCTTATGCCACCATATTTACCAGACTTCAGATAATGGGTTCTTTGGCTTGCTTCAACACAGGAAAGAATCAACAACTCTATTATCCAGTTTAATCAAATTTAGACTTAATTGTTTTGGTGCCAACAAAGCATTCCGACTTGATGCCATGCTTTGCATGGTCCCTGGTTTCTGCATCTCTGTTTTTATTAAAGATAGCTGCATAAAGTAAGAACTGAGAGAGATGGTGAGTAAATATTTTTTTAGTTTCAATTGAGAGAGGCAACTAAAGTTGCTGTGGCTGTTATGCTCATTTTTTTTCAAAAAACACTTTGCTCGTGATGTTTGTATACCATCTTTTACTACACATGTAAAAGCTAATGTTTGCTTTACCTAGATGCTGTCATGCTTTACAAGTTTGAGAATGACTGAGAAAACATCAATGCATGTAGAAAATGAATTTTGTGTTATTGTCTTGAAAGCTGAAGATACTCATTTTGTGACACTAAACATTTTGATGGTTGTCATAGTTCTGATATTATCAGAATAGATGCTGTGCATCAGTGATTCTTACCTGTCGTTGTCCCATATAATAGAAGACAAGCTAGATGATGCCTGACTATGTGTGAAGCTTCCACATCTGTCCTTCTGTTTTCTGTTCCCTTAGCTGTGTAAATAAAGGAGAAAATTTGTGTTTATGCGAGTTTTATGCTGTTCTTGTCTACAACTAGCTTCCTTTTTTCCCCTGTTTTTAGAGAATGTGGTGGAGGAATTTGTGGATGGTTTAATTTCATTAATGGTCACATACTTTTACAGTTCTATAGTTATGTCTCTCCCAAAGCTGCTGCTATTAATATGGATCTAAGGTTTCTAGACAGAAACGTGAATGAAGGGTTTAGTGGTGGCGAAAAGAAGCGCAACGAGATTTTGCAACTTGCGGTATGGAATCTGATCTTTGTCTTAGGCAATGAAATTCAGTTATTTAACTGACAAAATCATGCTAATACTCATCTTTGACTTCTGTTGATTGTTCATGATGGCTGCATCTTTTTCATATATTGTGCATGTTTCCTTCTGAGGAAACTGTTTTCAATGCAAATTAGGTTGACTTAACTTGAAAAATCATACTTCCCCTTTCTTTGAATATCATAAACATTTGATATATTTTGCTTTCTTTCTGAGTAAACACCTTTATCTATCTTCTTATACTCATAGACGGCCTGCTTACAATTATACAGTTCAATAATGCAACTTGAGTGACTCCACTCTAATAACTTGCATATTCCTTCATAAATACAAGTTGATTAGAATTATGATAATCGAATATGTAAGATGATAAATAGGCTAAAGATATAATATAAGGAAATGAATTTCACTTGTTTTGATTTGAAAGAATAAATTATATCATTCCACTCTTTTACTAGAACATGCGTTAGAGGAAACAAATGCAGAGACACCCCAATAGCTTTCATGGGTTTGCAAAGAATTTTCACTAATAATTCTTTTGCATTATTACACTGACTTCGATTTCTATATTCCTCTATAACACAAGTTTGTTGCCAACTTTATGAAGCACTTGAATCATATGAATATATAAAATATCTATTGGAATTGTGAAGTAGACAATGTAAGTTTCACTTATAAAATATACATGAAAAGAGAAAAAACAGAATGTAGTGGATAAAGTTAGTGTAATTACAAGCATTTTCTCTTGGTTGAGGAGATGGACAGGAGAATGACTGTGCATATTTGATATGGTGGACTGCTTCCAAACTCCAACTACTATATAGTTGCAATAGATTCAAGTTACTTTAGTTTGATGATTTGAATCATATCAGCTTGATGGTAGCCCAAGATTTGCCAATCTGGCACTTGCTATAAATCTTAAGTAACCAATAAGTAGATCTGGATAGGCCTCCAAGTTGCATTTTATACTTGAATATCACGGTCCATAATGAAATTTAGTTCCTCGTAAGTTAATTGATGACAGGGCACTTGATGGGTAGTGTATGGAAGATGGGTAGTGCAAATGGGTAGTATATGGAAGATGATGGGGGTACTTGATGGGGGCATCTTTGTGCAGTATAATGGAGCTGTCTGACTTTGTTTTACTTCCAATCACATCTGGCAGACTTGTTTACAATAACTTGATATTGCACTGTGAACACATTTGAAAAAAAGAGCTGAAAATGTCGGGAATCTGGGTATTGGAACTTGGGCAAGGTTACGGTTTATGGATATATGCTATGCACTTTCTTTACACTGATTTTACGAAACTTCATATTGCGGTCAATTCTTGTAAGTGTAATTCTATTGCCGACATGGTGATCAGTGTCTTGCCCATGTCTATATAATTACATCTTTTCAATGTAACGACACATTTCTCGCTTGTGCCATTTTCAATAGTATACCAAGAATCATATTGGATTCCTGTATTTTTCAGGTTCTTGAGGCAGATTTGGCAATTTTAGATGAGATTGATTCAGGGTTAGATGTTGATGCACTTCAAGATGTAGCAAAAGCTGTTAATGGGCTTTTAACACCCAATAATTCTGTTTTGATGATTACACATTATCAACGCCTTCTGGAATATATCAAGCCCAGCTATGTCCATATCATGGTAAGAGGCTAATAGATATTAGAATCGGAGATTTGCATTACTTAAGTGCTTATTTTACTGACAACCATACTGTCGAATTTGTCATACCACTATTTTTATGGATCTTTTGTGTGGCTTGTCCTTGCATTTCTTATACTGAACTTACCTTGCTAGGAATTGGACTTTATGGTGTTTATCAAGTAAATGTTTACTTGCCAGGAAGGGTCTCCTGATCCTATTTCTGGCATGTTTTAATTTGTCCAAGGATTTCCTGGCTATTGTGCTGTCTGAACATTGACTTTCAGATAATCCCTAAAAGGAGTTTCTTGCCTTGCTAGTATGAATCCACATGTTTAGACCAACAATGTTGCAGTATAAAAAGAACCTTTTGAGAATGACTCCTTGAATAGGGATAAATTTTTCTTTCTTTCTTTCTTTTTTTTTTTTCAATTGCGGTATCGATTGCCCTGGCAAACAAAGCAGCACAGCATGCAAATGCAAACCATTTGAAATTCATTTACTGGTTGTCTGGTCTTGATCAAACAGTTGATAGTAAACTGTGGTTACTGCATCTATGTTATTTGCTGCACGATTTTGGTTAGATTACTATAACACAGCCTTCTCACTTGGACATGTTCAGGAGGATGGCACAATTGTAAGGACTGGTGATGTTTCACTGGCAAAACAACTTGAGAAGGAGGGCTACAGGGCATTCTCTATTTCATGATATTGTAAAGTCAGTACCCAAATTAACCTTTGCTTTGTTTCGTTTGTTCTTTTTTCTGGTTTTCTCTGATTAAGAATTGGAAATTTTTTGTCGGACTATGTATATAAAGTGATCATTGGCCATGATTTTAAATAACAGATATGATGACTATACATATCATTGCCAGATATCACAAACCATACGTATTTGATGCACCATTTAAAAGAAACACATGCTGATGCAGTGTTTAAAATTAATATTTTATCATTATTCCCCAGCCTTTTAAAAAATTGAATTAGTGTTTGCACCAAAATGAATTGGATGATTGCATGGTGTGCCATGATTTTAGTGTAGGAACAATTCATTCGTAAGCTGAGGTACTACAGGCGGTTTTCCAAGTTCTTGATATTTCCAATTGTGTTTGCAATTTTTCAATACCAAATGGCAATTGTAGCTATTAACTGTTGCAAACCAGTGATAACTGGATCTTATCAATCTAGCTGGCAGAAGCTACTGCCTATATGACTAATCCTTTTTAAATGCCTATACCCGCATCACTAATCTACCATGAGTATCGCCAAGTATTGACACCATGCAAGATCACCAAGCATAACGTTGAATTTGCCTCTCCAACTGTTGATTGGCTAGGGAGAGTATGAAGACCATATTTCCTTTTCCAGTCCATACATTGGACAACAGAGGGTGTAAAAAAAAAATTCCGCCAATTACAAAATAGATGACCTATAGATTACAGTTGTTATTTGTAGGCTGTTACATCTATGTTATGTCAGTGCAATATTTGTTAAATATAGTGTGTCAATTGTTGCAATGGCTTAATGTAAAGATTGTAATAGTTGCTACTTGACATTTATTTTGTCTAATATTTTGATATTTACTTCTAAATGATGTCTACCTTGGCGTTATTGATATATAAAGTAAATCTAGTGAAAATGAAATATCTATGATGCCACAATAGGCGTTGTGTACAAGTAAAATGATACTTTAAAAAATTAAGCAAATAAAGGTCAATTGTTTAATAATGTTCCAAAATCATGGCTATTATACAGGCTATAAGAATGCAAGGAAGGAAGTGATTGCATTTAGATGCACGTTGACTAACTAAAATCTTCTTCTAACTTAGCTTTGTTGCTCTTTCCTGACCATATGTTCACACTTTTTTCTACAGCTAAAACATGTATCAAATATGCTCTAAAGAACTTTATATTAATTTATAGAACTATAAGAATACACTTAACATCAATTCTACAGTAGAACATCTTAAATCCAGAGTGAACAATATCTAAAGCATATATAACACAAACAGGAGAAGATCAACAATTACAAATTACAAGCCCAGCAAGATGTCTAAGCTGCCAAATCGGGCTGAAAGGATCTGGCGGTGGCTTGGATTGATGATCAAACACGAGGCTCTGTTTGGACTTCAGTGCTTTGCAGGTGCAGCCAACTCCAGTCCTTGGAGTCATGTTCGTGCAGAATTGCATCATATTGGGAGCTCTCATGGATATCAAGCCCGTTTGCTCCTGCAACAATAGACTCCCTCTTTGCAGAACCAACCACCCCACCTCCATCCTCTGAGATGGCTAAATTGCTGTCATCAGAGATCATTCTATTATGATTTCCATTCTCTCTACTGGTCAACTCCAACATTCTTTCATCACCAAGAGCTGCTGCTCTGTCAACAGTGGGAACTACGGGGTCTGATGCTGGACCAGGCTGGCCTTTGGAAGTGGTTGGACGAATGCTCTGAGGGAAGAGAGAGGCCCTGCGAATGCCTTGCCGGATGTCCTAGAATCAAATTAATTACAATGGTTTAACAGTAGAATGTTGATGGTTTCACCAAATATGCAGTATCTAAGCTCACCATATGCCTGAGAGCCATGTCGAGCGACTTCTTGGAGATCATCCTTCCGAATCCGGTGCTATCTGTGGATGAAGCTGGCTTGCTGGATTTCCGACTGCAGTCTCTGATACAACATCCTTCTGGCTTTCAGGTTGGCTGACAAGGTGCCCGTTGCTGTGTGTTCGGCTCTTTGGTGAATTGTCTGAGATCCTGCCTCGAGTGACAATGGGTGAGGACTGCCATCGATTTGAGCTCATCGGAGCTGCTGCTGCTGGTGTCTTAGAATTTGGATTTGCCTGGACCGTTAATGGTATTCCTGGGCGTTCCTTGCTGGCAGAAGTAGGTCTTTCAGGCAGTTTGTTTCTGAGGTTTGTTGGAACTTCATGTGGGAAATTTGGGGGGCTCGTGGCTGTACCAAAACTTGTGTTTGCGGGGCTGGCGAGCTAGGACGTGATCTGGAGGCAGGGTTTCTGCCATTTGTTATTGGAACATGACCAACTGAGAGAGAGCGAGCCATAGTTTGAGGTGGTGCTGGCATTGAGGTGCGACGATTGGGGGTCGATGATCTGGAGTTTGAGGTGGTTGGAGCTGGGATTGGTGTCGGATTGCGACGAGTTGGGGTTGATGGTCTGGAATTTGAACGTGCTGCTGAAGCACCTGAACTAGAATTGGAATGAGTAGAAAGAACACGAGTTTGGGTTGTTGGAGTAGAAGGTCTAGAATTTTGTGATTGTCTGGGTTTGTCTCCGGAAGAACTGGAAGATGTTTGAGTTTTGGAAGGGGTAGACGGACGTGATGGCACCGGACGGGAGGCTGGGATTGAGTTCGTCCTTGTGGTGGATGCAGTGGTTGGCGTTTGCCAGGGGTTGTGGGTCTAGAGGTGACTGAGGCTGAGCTAGTGTTGAGGACTGATGTTCTATCGTTGTTAGAGTAGTAGCTGGAGAAGTTTGTACTAGAGGGAGAAGCGCGAGTCGCTGAACCACTTCTGGTTGGTCTGGTAGATTGGCCATTCAGTGATTGAGATGCAGATAACTGCAGGAAATAAAAATGGAGATGGTGAGACCCCAATACTTGCAAGTAGGAAGTCCAGATTTAGTTAAATAAACATATCTTTGTGTTAGACCGAAGAACTTATAAAAGTCTGTATGAACTTAGTGTTACAAATTGAGTATTTGAGTACATGTAAGTGATGCCCCAAAAGAAACTAAACTGAAGTTGAACTGTAAATCATATTGCGGTAAACTGGTTGTTAATGTTTTTTTTTTTGAGAAGAAATGGTTGTTACAGTTACACTGCAACATTATAGATATCTTTAAGGTGTCGGGCTGAGATAAAGCATACCCTCGAAGCTTTTGTTGTTGAGACTGATCTGACATTGGAACTGCTCCTTGGAACTGTTGAGGATAGTTGGTGTTCGCTGGCATATAAAGAAGAGAAGGGAGGGGTGCCGGGGGGAGTCAGAAGCCTGTCCAATGAATTCATATTAAACCCATAGTTAGCTTCCAGACTCCCTAAACGGAGAGAAAAGGAAAATGCCATAGACTTGAAGACAGGCTAAAGGATGAAACATTTTCTTGGTAATGCAGATGTTTGGTAAATTATATCTCCTAAGCTTGCCATTCCATTTAGTAGCAATATATTTACATTATGATTTAGATTCACATCCTTGGTACAAAGTCATGAATGGCTTCAGTATTGATGAAATTGCAGAATCTACTTAATTGAGAAGAAGGTAACAAATTAAAATGCTATGACAAGAGTAAAATGTCAAACCTCTATACATGATGAGTAATGCCACTATTTCAAACACTTCAAACTTAAATCCAAGTAAAACTGGTCGTATAATGTGACAACCACGAAGAGCCTTGAGTTTTTAACAGACGCAGTTCTTTTTTCTCCCTCATAAAAGGTATATTGATGCTACGAAATGTGAATCATGGATATATTTTTGGAGAGGGAGACAATTTTGTTTATTAAATCAAATCCTTAACACCATGTAAAGTAGTTTAAGCAAACCCAATCAAGGAGGTGAAGCTAAACGTATGACTTTAATTTGCAAGACTATAATGAGATAGATGTAGCATTGAAGAACATCAGTCCATCAGAATGCCTAGAGCAACAGTCGCTTTGTGAACACTACTTGTTTTGCAAAGTCTGGATGTTACTTATAAATTTCCTCATCAATTTTTAAGGAATATCGAAGGAACATAAAACTGCGAAATTGGAAAATCTAAATTTCCCAGAGAGCAAAAGATGAGAGTAACTCATAAAAAGGTCTTTATGATTACCAATCATAATCAGTTTCGCCAATGTCAGCTGATAAGAGATCATCTGCTCCACTCCTTCCCAACTTTGCCGATCCGATCGACATTCTCTCCAATTTAAATTGCCCTGTAGCTGATCAGCACCACCACCATTACTTACTATTTCAGAGCAATATCAAAACTTCTGCTACAAATTGTTCAGGATAGGAATATATCACTTAAAAATCAATAAAAAATAGATAAATTTTGTGAGAAAATATAACTAAAATGAGAAGATCTTTGCCCACAGAAACTTGGCAATCTGAAGCTAATGCAAACTGAAATTTTGATCAAGGCTAGTAGCCGGATAATATTAAAAGCCCACAAGAAATTCTTTTGATTTCAGTAGAAAGTGGAATTCTTGAATCTTGACAAGAGAAATGTAACCGAAATTCAAAGTTATCATGAAGAAATTCTGGGAATTCGAAGAAAACAGAGCAGGAATTCAGGAAAGGAAACAGAAAAAACATGAATCCAGAGACTACTCTGGCTGCCGGATTCGGTGGTGGAACTGATCAACGGGATCCGGCGGATCCTGGCGAAGAGATCCAAGCTTTCGTCCCGTCCCTCGACCCTCTTCCGGCGGGGACTCCCCTCCCCGCCGGAGATGCTGCGATCCGGCGGCCGCATTCCTCCCGCCGGGAAGAGATTCCTTCGATGTCCGACTCATTACCACTCCTGCTCTTTCTACATTCTCATTCTCTTTGGTTTTCGAGACAAAATTACCGTAAAATGGATTTCCAACCCCTTCCTTCTTGCTCGGATCTCACTGAGAGGAAGAAAGGGAGGTGGGAGAGTATTAAATGGAGCAGAGCACAGTCTGAGACGAGCGCGCTTAACTGTCACTGCCGTTTATCCGCACGGTAACTGCCTGATTTCCCGGGTGGAAACGTGGTTCAAGTAACGGCTGTTGTGACTTGTGACGGTCTCAGGGAACTTCCGTTTATCTTTTCTTGGAGGGTACCTAATTTTTTATTTGTTGCGGTACAAAACTGTGGATTTTATGCTGAGGTATTGAGGCGGGCTTCCACCCTTCTGATTCTTATACATACATACATACATACATATAGTCAGAATAGTCAGGCATCATTTAACCTTCTTCTATTAAAATGTGATTTCTTTAAATTTAAATTTTGTGTTAGTTTGCTCATTGATGTTTTATTACAAGAACAATGATATGATCATATATCAACATTATTTATTGTTATTTTCTGTTACAGTGCTAATAATACCTACTATGTCAATCATCTTTTATTTGAGGAAAAAAATCAATCTAATAAATAGGGATAGGCATATGTTGTAGGGATTTCTAGATGATTTTAGTGTAACTGGAATCCCATACTCGATAATATACAGTACAATATAAATATATATTTTGAGCAATAAAATAGTAATAAGTAATAAATTAAGATTTATCTCAGTTGCATAAACTTCTATATAGATATTAGATGTTTTGGATTGAAGTCTTGGGCAATATTTATTTTGAATAGAAATATAGATACAAGATGTTTTAGATTTGAGTTCTGAATAATATTTGTTTTGAATATTTTGATCTAAATATTTATAAAATAGATTGGTCTTCCTTCTTTTCTTTATTGTTGCCACCGTCATTATTTTTATCATTATTGGAATTTAAATAGATGGACACTTGATTGTTGGATCTTATTAGAACACCAAGGATGGTGTTGGATCCAGAGCTTTTGTATCGTCACACGATGTTACAACTCAGACAACTAGCACATAAAACAATATAAATTATCAACCAATTGGTATGATTGCCATAGAAATTATTACTTTATGTGAAAATACAACTTAAGGTCAGCCGAGTAAATAATAACCGTTATTTTCATTATAACCGTTCAATTATGATAGACCGTAAACGGCGTTAGCGAACTCTCGTGAGAGGGATCACGTGATAGCCATCTATTTTTTTATGAAAAATGGAAACTTCAATGGACGGTTCAGATGATAAGCTTCTCTTGGTAAACTGAAAAAGCTGCTTCGGCCCCGAAAGTCTGCGACAAGTCACGTGCGTCCATCCCTACTCTTGGCTTCCATTTCGGACCTGTTGACTGTTGTGTTCTGTTGGTCTAGTGGAGCTCATGAAGGTTAACCTAGTCCGGCGGTCACGGGTCCAACGCTTAATGCTTATCCACGCGGGAGAGGCAATTGGGAGCGTCGATTGGATCGTCATGATCGAAACGGTGCAGCGCGTGGATAAGCTGCACTGTGGTTAGTTGCCGAGCCTGCCATGGATCGACAGCGACATCTCAGCCATACGATGCTTCTCAGATGGTCCGTGATCGTGACTGCCACATGGTGGTACTCCACTTCCCCATTGGCTTGGTTTCATCGGGTCCCAAGCAAATCATTGGTTCCTTCACATAATAGACATGGGCCATATTTTTTTTTGTTTTTTCTTGTAAGCATATTATTGTGACTTCATCTCTCTCTCTCAGAGTTTATCATCACCGAGTCGATTGCTGCCAGAATTCGAACCCGCTTTTACTAAGGGTCCGTTTGGACGATCGAACTGGAAATAGAAATCGTATAGAACTTGCGAGATCGCCCATTAATTTCTTTCTTTGAGACTTGTATTTTAATGTGGAGGAATGATGGAGTTCAGAGTACTTCGAGATATGCGTGACGAGTGATCCAATGGTGGATTCTTGCAAAGAAAGATGATCTGTCTTTTTTGCGGAAGATGCAATCCTCAACCGTTTGCAAGTGCTAGGGAGGCAACTTGTGAGCCTCTATTTAAAAGGAAAGGGGATATAACTCTTGGCTGGACCTCTTTTTGGATTTGGAGGATATGATGGCGTATATCGCTTATCCAATCTGATTATCTAAGAAAATTTGATTTTCAAAATTGAGATGGTGCTTGCTCATCGGATACTTGAGAGAGCTTTTTATTTCGCTGTAAAATATAGTCGCTTCAATACTATTGGCCAGTTTTTTAATACTTTCAATTTTTGAGACTTCTATGCTGCTTCTATAACAATTGAGAAGGCCATCTTTATATCTTGGGAGTCTATTTTTCGGAGTTTGTTAAGGTTAATTTCGACAGCAGTATCAAAAATGATAAGGCTGATGCTAATTTGTCATCCAAAATTCGAACGTCAGATTGCTGGCAGCAAGAGACTCATGGAGCTTCCTGTTCATATTTATTTTTGATTTATAAATATACTCATACTAAGTAGTGGAAGCGTCCGCCAGTAGGATAGCCTCTCCACCGCGGGACAAGGAAGTCAAAAAGATGCGATTGGATATGATGTGATTGTCGTGCAAGACAAAAAGACATGATAATAGATCATAGGAATCTTGATCAAATGGACAAATCATTCAACTGTTTTCGTATGGTATGTAGATCTAGGTACATGGATTACAGGCACAGCAGCTGATAAGAACGTTGGTTTGGTTCAAAGATCAACGTCTGTATGACTTCAACATCGGCTATGAAACTCGGTTCTTGTATCAATTTTTACTGTGAATTATTGATGATCTACTCCTTATACAGTTGTTTAGTTGACTCAATCTTTAGCTTGACCCATTGCACACACATCAATTCTATCTGTATGCATCTCCGAGGAGTTGGTTGGTGAGGGGAAGACCGTAAGACATTTTAATAATTAAAGGGCTTATGATCATGCAATTTAAGCTTTCAACAAGGTTTCATTTCTTACCCTGGGGTTCGATCTTCTTGCTAAGGTTCACAATTAACTTGCTCCTAATTCTGAATTTGATTGATGAAAGCAAACTTCCTCTCCATTTACTATTCTAAATTGAGCCGAAATAGATGTTTTGTTCTTATCATGTTGTTCAACAAGGACTTTGTTACCACTACGTTATGAAAAACAAATAATGTAACTCAGACGCTGCCTAAAAAAACAAACTATGTAACTCGCGTCTTATCAAGCATGTGATGGAGATCCGTGGCACCATTGCAGGAGTCTTGAGAGAAGATCCTGGAAAGCAAGCAGCGAAACTGTTGTGGCTAGAATTGCTCTGATACCGATTGTTGTCGCAGTCACTTATTCTGATACTACTTTTTGAAAAGATCCCTCATGCGGAATATGGATCTCTCAAATTCAAAATCGATTCTCAAGTCCAGGATCGATATGCCGGTGATGATATCGATACAACAGAAAGAAAGAAGAAATAAAACAAGAAACACAATCAAATACATGGATTAAGTCAAGGCTTATCTCCACGAGGCATGTAAGCTTCATTATAAAAAAGAGAAAATTTACAAGAGAAGATCACACCCTAATTTTCGTATATCAATCCCTTTCTCTTAACAAGAAGCACTCCCTCATAAAAATTCTCTCTCTAGGAGACCCCCTTAAGTGACCGCTGTCCGTTGCCTGACAATCTGTCCGAAACCTTCTGCTTTGTTCTCTGCCGGCTCCTCGTCATGGTCTGTCGTTGCTCATAGGCCTTCTGCCGCCACTGGCCGCCTGATGCTGAGCCACACCGAACCACATAATCTTTGTCGCCACAGGGCCTTTTATAGACCTCAAATCAAGTTCAATTTGAGTCCAAAATGAAGACAGGACTCCGATCACAACTCTGAATAGTCCCTGGCATCTGATCAAGTCCCAGATCAACCTCATCAAGCCCGCTCGCATTCCTGGTCGTTGGATCGTGCAACTCTGCACCCGTGCACTATCCGTAGACCGCATCCACCGTGAACCCGACTCAATCCGCATATGCTACATCGCCCACTCTCCCTTGCGCCACATTGTTTAGCTGTAGACTGCTAAGAGGTCCACTTGCCTGTGTGGACTGCATGGGAATCTGATGTGGGGCGGTGGACCGCTGTGAGCCGTGCGGTCTGGGCCGCACTTGCGTGTGGGCTGCATGTGCCTGTGCTCGTGTGCTGGGCCATGCGGGCGCCTGGGCTGCACGCTTGCCTGGGCCATGCGTGCACCTGTGCCTACCGCACACGTCCGTGCGGGCCTGCTGCAGGCTCTTCCTACGGGCCTTCTTTATGTGGGCTTTCTCTGTGGGTCGAATTCGAGATGTTTTCTTAACAATTCTCCATCTCGACTCGACATTCGGTCTCCACCTAATTTTGAGAACTTTCTGAATGATCTTACCTCGCCCCCATACCTTAGGGTATATGCCTGCTGATCATGGATGGACAAACATGAGAGTCGAGCCAGGCCGTTTGATCTTATCTCTGTCATATGCTATGCTCCTTCTGACCTGAGATCTGCTCGGAATAGCCTCCTATAGCAATAGAAACTTTACCTTGCGATATCGCCTATCATCCTCTCAAGTCTCGCATCTCGTACCTAATCCACCTACATCTGGAGCTCCACCTCCCATTGGACTCTCACTAACTTTTGAAGCTCCACCTCGTGCTAAGCTCCATGTCAAGTGATAATGTCCTTCATACTTCTTCCTCTCATCACAATCCTACTACCGCGCAAGACTTTTAAGATTCCTCCATGAGCTCTCCATCTGTAACTGGTTGAATCCAGTCTACTCAGTGAGATCAGATTCCTTCTGAAATTGGATGTATATCAGACCTCATCCAATTTTTAACTGTTCCATCATTTACCTTCACGTTGACGGTCTCGATGCCCTCGATCGTATAACTCGATCCATCTAATAAGTAAACAGTGCCCTCACTACTCTATAAGGAGTCAAACAGCTTCTCTCTGCAATACACATGATGCAAATATGCAGAATCCATAATCCTCTGATGGAAAGAAGTAGATACCTCGTCTGAGACCAGAAGAACATCATCGTTGTCTTCTGTATCCCTACCTGCCATTGCTAGCCTTCGTCCAATCTCTGAGCTGCAAACAATCTCTGACACGATGCCCCAATTCATCACATCTATAGCATCTGATCTTACTTGAGTCCCTCGTCTTGGACTTGAACTGTCCATATTGCGATCCTCTTCCACTTCATCTTCTGCCACCACCACCTCTAGATACCTTCATAGCTAAGTCGTCACTTGAACTTGAGGCTCGGTTCTCCCATCTGAGAATCTTATTCTGAAGTAGTACAAAATAACCTCCTCCATCTTGATGGTGCTCTTCCCCACTAGAAGAGCAGTCACCAAAGACTCAAAAGAAGGAGGAAGCGACGAAGACAAACCAATGCCCTAGTTTTTCCTCAACTTTCTCACCAATGCTGACGAGATCGGTGAAGATCTTCTAAAAGTTGTTGAGATGCTTTTATACGTTCTGTCCCTCGCTCATCCATAGCTGGTAGAACTGCTTCCAGAGGAAGAACGTGTTGGAGAGGGACTTCGTCATGTACATCTCTTCGAACTTCGTCCACATTACCTTCGAAGAAGTCTTGCCATGCACATAGATCACCATATCATCTACTAGGTACAAGTTGATCATACTCACCGCCTACATCTAGAGCCATCTCCAATCCATCATCTCCATGGTAGTCAGCTTCTCCTTGTACAAGAGAACATCGATCAACCCCTGTTGGATGAGCATATCTTTCACTCTTGCTGGTCACAAGAAGAAATTGCTCTTTCCATCATATCAGTTGATTTTCATCTTGATTGAGCCTGATTTCTTTATCTTCTTCAATCTTGATCACCACTGCCACAACCTGCACCCGGGTACCACTTAGCTCTGATACCAATTGTTGTGATCAGAGCTACTCTGATATCAATTGTTGCTGCGATATCACTTGCTCTAGTACCATCTTTTGGGAAGATCCTTCATGCGGAATACAGATCTTCTAACTCCAAGGTTGGTTCCCAAGTCCAGGATCAGTATGCTTTTGACGATGCCGATACAGTAGAAAGAAAGAAGAAATAAAATAAAAAACACAATCAAATATATAGATTAAGTCAAGGCTTACCTCTATGAGGCATGCAAGCTTTACTATGAGAAAAGAAAAAATTTACAAGAGGAGATCACACCCTCAACCCACGTACACCAATCCCTCTTCTCAATAAGAAACATACCCTCATAAAAGCTCTCTCTCTAAAAGACCCTCTAAAGCGACCGCCATCCGCTGTTTGACAGTATGTCTGAAATCTCCTGCTTCTGCTCTTTGCCGGCTCCTCGTCATGGTCTGCCTCTGCTCATAGGCCTTCTGCCGCCACTGGCTGCTTGATGCTAAGCCACACCAAACCACAGAATCCTTGTCGCCCACAGGGCCTTTTATAGGCCTCAAACCAGGTCCAATTTGAGTTTAAAATGAAGATAGGACTCCGATCACAACTCTGAATAGTCCCTGGTATCCGATCAAGTCCCAGATCAACCTCATCAAGCCCACTCGTATTCCTGACCATTGGATCGCGCAACTCTACACCCGTGCACCGTCTGTAGATCGTGTCCACCGTAAACCCGACCCAATCCGCATGCGCGACGTCGGCTGCTCCCCCATGCGTCGTGTTATGTAGCTGTAGACCGCTAAGAGGTCCACATGCCTGCATGGACCGTGTGGGAATCTGATGTGGGGCGGTGGACCGTCGTGAGCCATGCAGGCGCCTGGGCTGAACGCTCACCTAGGCCGTGATGCGTTCGCGCTGGTCTGTTTGGCCGCACAGCTGGCTGGGCCGTGGGCTGCTGCATGCTCCTTCTGCGGGCTTTCTTCACGTGGGCTTCCTGTCGATCGAATTCAAGATATTTCTTAATAAAATTTATGACCAAATAAATTCTCTCAATGTATTGGAGATTTTTTTTTTCATTTGTATATTTTGTCCTCCTCCACCCTCGTTCCTGCTATTCCATCATTAGGTGTCTCATTCACAACATATATATATATATATATATATATATA
>KE504655.1:0-40450 GCA_000441515.1 Elaeis oleifera | reverse complement strand
CTCTCTCTCTCTCTCTCTCTAAGGAAGGCAGTCCGTAAATGGAGCAGGTAAGTAGATAAGTTTACGGGACCTACCCCGAGTTAGGTAGTTGTGGGCCATCCAATTCCAGAGAGCTTAAAGACAAGGGAAGGAGAAGGTGCGACATGGTGATCCTTTCATTTTATGGTCACTAGTTTGATCGGAGACACATCAAAGGAAAAAAAAAAAGTTTTTAGAGTGTCTTCTTCTTCTCAAAAAAAAGAAAAAAGAAAAGAAAAGAAAAAAAACATAAAGCTTCGCCTACTTCATCAAGAGATATGATACATAACCAGATTGCAGCAGCACGTTGTGTTAGCTTAATTATTTCTTCCAAGGTAAGTTGGTACAAATTGTTTCTAATCTCTAAATGCTAAAACCATGTTTTAATCTCTCTCTCAAAAAAAGAAAAAAAAAAAGCTGAAACCATGTATTCTAGCAAATTTAGATTCTAAGACAGAAGCTGATCTCCATATCCTGCTTAAAATAAGCTTTGATATGGTATTCTGAAGATGGGTGAATATCGCACGTGAAGCATGCACATATACCACCAGCTTATATCCTCATGTCATATGGGATTCAGAAACTGAATAGGGATGAACAGCACTGCTTAATTATTAACTGTGAAATATTCTTAATATGGCACCAGAGCCTGTCCCTGTTCTTTGTGGCAAAGAACCTGGCACTGCTTAATGTGTTCCATGCGCAGGGTCCATCTCCATGATCTCATTCATATTGGCTTCATGGGAACTCCTACTTCTTATCCTTGCCAACCTCTTCTCCAGAGCCACTGGCATGATGCTCGGCCCGAGATCAAGCATGGCGTTCGACTCTTGCTATTGCCTGAGCTGGAGGTTCGCCGTCGAAGCCAACAATGCCCAAGCCTGGCGCATGGTCCCCGCCCAGTGCGTGTTCTACGTAGAAACTACATGCTTGCAGGCCAATATAACAAAGATCTAGATATGGTTATGGAGCAGATCTCTACATACCTCAATGGAATAGTAGCGGCCGATGATGGCATGGATGCTTGGGTTCTTGATATTGATGACACCTGCCTCTCAAATCTCTGGTACTACGAAGGGAAACGCTTTGGGTAATGATGCTATTATGGATCTGACTGAATTGGTGGTCTTTTTTTTTTTCTTGTGGACTTGATATGATATATATAGTCTTTTGTTGTGGTTTTAGAGGAGATCCATGGGATCCTTCGACGTTTAAGAGCTGGGCTCAGAGAGGGCTTTGTCCAGCTATTCCTGCAGTGCTCCGGTTGTACAAGAGGCTGAAAAAAGGTGGTTTCAAGGTTTTTCTTCTCACTGGAAGGGATGAAGAGGCTTTGGGCGCTCCTACAGCTAGGAATTTGCATGCTCAGGGGTTTATTGGATATGAGAGGTTGATTCTGAGGTAATGTTTCTTTGAAAGTAGATTATATATGCGGTCATGTTAAACGTGTGATTTATTTATTTAGCAGCAAGGAGCTGCTACTAGTCCAATTCCATTAGACATCCTATTCAGTCTCCCATTATTCCCTTTCTCTTATTTAATATTAAAAGAGAGAGACAGAGAAAGATCCATCAATGTTCTGAGATAATTTCGATTCTTGAACTTGCTTCATGCGATTATAAATTAGAGAAAAGGATGGAACTAGAATCCAATGTTGCTGGTGCCAGCTCTTAGTTACTTTACCAACTAAATCAATTGACATCTTAAAATTGATTTGTGTGATCTTTGATCTCCCTTTCATTATTTAAAAAAAAAAAGACATCTTTATTGAACTTTTTTTTTAAATTTCTTATTTGCTCTCACATGGATGCCAATTGATATGCTTTGCTCTGTTTTGGTGGAACTTTTACTACATGCAAATTTATAAAACGATCACTTGTACTAGTGGCTTCCCAAAGCAAACATCTACACTAGTAAAAAATTAATCTGAACAACAATATCTATGCTCAAAACAATTTCCACGGAGTGTGAATTTTTTTTTTTTTTTTGAAATAGTTTTTTTTTCGAGAATTTTTTTTTAAAGAGTAACCATGCATGTAGAAATTTTCTTAATTTTTAGAAAAAAAAAAGAGAAAACATAGCTAGCAGGCGATTCATGTAATAAAGAAGTACTATTTTATTGACAGTTTAGTTCTCTTCACCTCAGTAAATAATTCTCAACTACTTCTGTTGTTTGCCATAATGATTCAATCCATAACTAATACAATTATTCATCAAATAATTATTAATTGATGGATTTATCACTATTTCTCACACTATGCCTCGTCATTAGTATATTTAGGACAAATACCAACAGGGTTAACAATCTCTACTCTCTTCAATATTCCCTCTCTCTCTCCCCCCTTTTGTGCAGAGGTCCATCATACAGAGGGCAGAGTGCCGTTGCATTCAAATCGGCGATGAGGAAGCAATTGGTGGAAGAGGGGTACAGAATACGTGGGAACGTAGGAGACCAATGGAGCGACCTGCAGGGGGATTGCAATGGTGATCGCATATTTAAAATACCTAATCCCATGTATTTCGTCCCATAAACCATATTAGTCCTACTTCTCTCTGATATGGGTGATAAACTCTATCAAACTTTCCACACCACTTCACTGTTTATGATAAGATTGGCATGATAAAGTTTATAGAATGTTTAACAAAGATTGACCTAGATTGCACATTAAAGCAAGCGTTTCTACCAATATTTAAAAAGAAAGCCATGGGATTCACACACTTGGCAAACTTGGGGACACCCATGTTGTTGAGGTAATGGTGTACAGGGCAAAGTGGTGTTATTTGACTCAGTTTACAGTTCATTATCACATCGCCATGTCATTCTTCTTAGAACAATCTTGCAAAGTCTACATATTTAGGGCACCATCAAATCAGATGCGCACTTTAAAGATGTGACCATTGGTATAACTACTTTGGTGATTTAGATATAATAATGACCTAATGCACCCGAAAACATGTGATGAAGTAACTGTGAAGGATTGATACTTTGAACTATATAAAGTTGAATTATTTCACTTAGATGCAATGGCAATTAGAAATTAAGTTTAAATACATTAAAGAGAAGAAAGAAAGAAGAGAGTCAAGAATGACCGACTAGCCATCATTCCGGAAGATAACCTCCTCCAAGAATAACCACAGACCAACTTTCTTTCTTTCTATTTTTTTTGTTCTTTTGGTGACCATATAACAAGTTTTAATTATGTTAGATTGATTTGTAATGAAAAACTGGCTATATAAAAGCACCACATAAGTTCAGAATGCTATGTAGCAGGTCATGCACATGTTCCAAACTGCAAAGACTGATGCCACTCTTATATCTCTTCTTGAGATTAAAGATGAAATAATTTTGGAGAAATGTAGACATAAAGATGAGAAAAAGATTATGCCCTGTATATGCTTTCATGGTGATATTTGTTGTTTTGATACATATATACATCACTATTCATAAAACGATGGTGGTATCACAGAAGCCACATATTACTAGCTAGGTATACCTTCAGTATATTCTTTTGGCTACAGTAGTGGCGTGAACCCAATTACAATCTTTCAAAAAGGAAAGCACCAGCATCAGCTGTAAGGATAGAGATAAAGAAGATGGAAAAATAAAAGTCAAAATAAAAGTCCAATCTTGAAGCTGAAGATGAAATAGCAAGTTTGGCAGAAGGAAGCAAACATGGACTCTGATTTTCCGTAGTTTTAATGTTCCTCAAGAAAGGATGATTTGAAATGCTCAGCCCTGTTATTCATGATACAATGGTGCTAGAATCTCCTTCCAAAACCAGATGATTAGCTCCAAGAATGGTAATAATACCATGAACTCCATTACAAGCTGCAGATGTAGTTTGGACCTTGTGACAGAGGTCTGTAATGGTATCAATTCTGCGAGCAAAGATCTTCAGAATGATCACGAAGTATAAACTTTGTCCCCAAAGGTGAAGTTTGCACCAAGCCATCAAAATTAATTTTAAGAACATCCGGTTGTGAGGATCAACAAAATTTGTTGTACAGGAATGCGTGGCTTGGGTGCGGAGAAAGCTATCCCAATATGGACCTCAACTCAACTCAACTTGAATCCCAAACTAATTGGTGTCAGCTACAGTAAGCCTTTCTTCCATTCCACTCTACTTAGGGTTATATTTTCTGAGAGATGTTGAGATATCAAGTCCTTACTTCCTATATATCTCATGTGATTTTCAGTCATCTCTACAGCTCTTTCCATCTATATGAGATTCGTCATCTCGTTACCGGATCCTATACTGATAAAATCTTATTATAGTGTCGGTACGTGGTTTGGTACAATATGAGTGTTGAAACAAAATGGTATGGCATACTGATATAGTACCAATATGGTACGTACTTTAATTTTAGATATGAAACCTTCTCCCCCAACAAAGCATATCTGCATCTCCATGTTTTGCAATGGGAGTCTTATGAATCTGATCTATAATTGGCACAAGGAAGCATCAAATTAAAAGATTTAATTCCATTTCTTATAGTGAAGAATGAAATAATTGACCATGGAATGACTAGCCAATAATTCCATTTTGCAAATAACAACAATATTGGAAAGAGGAAAATTTGATAACCATGGCTAGGTGTAAATTTAAATCCTTTCACCTAAACCTATCGGCCACCTGAAGTTACCATCCACATGCTTACCCATGTTCAAAATAGCTTCTCAGGTTCTTGAACATATAGCTGGTGGATGATAATTACACCAATCTCCTTGGAAATTATACTTTGCGGATAGTGCACGGAGAAGTAAGAATCAGGAGATTGAACCATGAATCCTGCAATTTTGCTAAGCAAAGATCACCACCAAATCTGTGCATTAGGAATTCCTAAGCCTCCTGGAGACTTAGGTTTGCAACTCGTTGACCAAATAATGGTGTCTAGCTTTTTGACAATTGGATTCATGGAACCAAGAACATAGCATGACTTTGCATAGCCAATTCAAGAAACTCACGGACACAGAAATATTAGAAAGAATGCGAATGGGACTTTCACAAATAATAGATCAAGTGTAAGTCACCCTGCAAAACTTGAAGTCCTCCATTTCCAAGAATCAAGTCTCTGCCTCTCTGGTTAATATGATCCTTGGTGAGTCATCTAGATTCAGCTTGAGACCCTTCAAAGGCACCTCCAAACATCTGCCAATACTTTGGCATTCTTTTACCAAGCAGTCAACTCATGGATGAGGGATGTTGTGCCTTGGGACTGAACTAACACAAATTTATCAATCAATCATTTGAAAAACAAATGGCTAACTGCTGGAATTGCTCTATGTACTCGGTTTAAAGCCATCAGTGTTTCAGCTTCAACTTTCTTTGGTCACCTCAGACATCATTTCAGCACTCATGATAGACAGGTAGGGCGAAAGCAAGCATCACTGATAGAGCCATCGAGGATTGAAGAAATCTGTCGGCGATCCGTTGAAAAGAATTGCAAAAGAAGGATTGAAGGCGAAAGCAAGCATCACTGATAGAGCCATCGAGGATTGAAGAAATCTGTCGGTGATCCGTTGAAAAGAACTGCAAAATAAGGATGATGTAGACAACCATTTATCCACTTAATCCAAAGCTTCCGGGAAAAAAAAAATGTCATAATACCGCATCAAGATATCTCCAATTGACACTAGGATGTGCTCGTTCTATGTCGAATTTTATATTCATTAATGGATTCTTGGCAGAAGCTTGGTGCAAAGAATGGATTGCCTTGTTAGGTAAATAGTATTATCTGAGATTATTTGACCAGCTACAGAGGTAGATTGTTCAGCTAAGATCAACTTATGCATCACCTTTTAAGTCTTAAAAGTCAAATCTTGGCAACTAGCCTGTACAACGTGTTGCACAAACTAATTGGTCTACAAGATGGCAAAGTAGGATTATCACACTTCGGAATCAAAGCCATGAATGCTGCACTCCAGGCATTCAGCATCTGCCCTGATGTCAAGAAAATACTTAACAGCATAAGCAATGTTTGCATTAATAATACTCCAATAATTCTTAAAGAAATTTGCCAAAAAGCCATCAGGTTTGGAGCCTTATTTGAAATCAATGATCTCAAAACTTCCACAATTTCGATCAGTGGCCATAGAGTATACTTCAATCTGATCATCGGCCAATAGAATCTTGCTCGGCGGAGGTAACTTTCGGGCCTCCCAAATCGCAGTTTGTGTCCATCTCGACATGATAAATTCCAGAGTTTACCTCTTCTTGCTTTGATATCTCTATTTTGAATTCCTGCATCATTTGGAATACAATTAATCCGATAATGTCTTCGCCTGTTAACAATTGTTTAATGAAAAAAACTGTCTTGCTGGCTATTTCATAACCACTGTATTCTAGATTTTTGAGATTGTCATGCCTCTGCTCACCAGGCAAATGGATCAAATGTAGGCAGGGGTTGAGACAGGGAGATCCTCTTTCTCCAGCTCTGTTCATCCTAGTTACTGAAGTTCCTTTTAGAATTCTTAAGCAAGCAGGCTTGAAGGGCATCATTGAAGGCATTGGGACCAAACTTGCCTTTTCTAATTTGAGAAGCCTTTACTTTGCTGAAGATACCCTATTGTTCTGTGCTAGCAAGAAGGAGAGTATTATAGCCATCAAAGCAATTCTTCTTGAGTTAGACAAGCCTCTGGACTACGCATCAATTTTCGAAAAGTTCCATCATATGTATGAATATGGAAGGTGATGAAGCTAAGCTCCTAGCAACCCTACTCAATTGCAAAAGATCTTCATTTCCATTCACTTATTTGGGCCTTCCTCTCAGTGACAGAAAACTCCCAAACATTGCTGGTTGCCTCTCATTGAGAGAATTACTTCTAGACTTGCAGCTTGGAAAGGGAGACTTCTCAGCTTTGGAGGCCGAGTTACTTTGATTAACTTAGTGTTGACCGCTCAACCATCATACTTCATGTCTGTTCTCAAGTTATCCCAGTGGTGGTAAATAGAATCGACCAACTTAGACGATCATTTCTGTGGAAAGAGAATGACTCTGTTTCCGGCTTTAACTGTCTTGTGAATTGGGAGGGGTGTGCAAAGAAAGAAGGAAGGTTGTTTGGGCATCAAAAACATTAGAGATCTCAATGCAGCATTATTGGCAAAGTGGGCTTGGAAGCTTGTTAAAGGTCCGGAAGCACCTTGGAGAAATCAGATTACTAATGCTTGTTACTCAAAAAGGTGGTTTGGCTTTAGAATAAGAAGAACATTCACATCGATCTCACCGATTTGGAGGGATATTAGCAAAAATCTCAAGATATTTTGGACGTGTACCTCATTCAATCTTGGAGATGGCAAGAGAATAAGATTCTGGGAGGATTGATGGATCCAACCTTCCCCCCTTGCATCTTTGTTTGTTGAGTTGTATGAAAGAGTGGTGAAGAGAAATGCCACTGTTGCTTCTCAATGGAGTTATAGGAACCAAGCATGGTCTGTAAGCTGTAGGGCCCGTTTCTTTAGCTGAAAATATTTCAATATGAAGCTCTGGTTCAATTGCTACAGCCCATCTCTCCATGTCGTTCAGCTGACCAACTGATTTGGAAACTTACTTCATTCTCTGTTCATTCCTTTTACAAATTTTTGAACTGTGGAGGATTGCTTTGGCCATTTCATAAAGTGATTTGGAGAACCACTACACCTGAAAAGTAAAATATTCTTATGGTTGGCTCTTAAGGATGGGCTTCATACAGGTGATGTGCTACAGAAGAAAGGTTGGGGAAGAGGATTCAGATGCCTCTTCTGTGGAGCCAGCCAAGAGACTATCTCTCATTTGCTCATCCGATGCCCTTTTGCCAAGAGCTTGTGGTTTGCCATCAAAACTCAACTCCACATCAGTGGATGGCCTAAAGATATTATGGATTTATGGGGTGGCTGTGTTGGTGGATGTCTGATCAGAACATCATTTCTCAGGATTTTTTTGGTACCGCACGTAATAACAGAAAGAAAAAAAATAAATAAAATAATCAAATATGTTGATCAGTCAAAAAGGGTTCGCCTCTACGGGACATACAAGTTTCACTATGAGAAAGAAAAAAAATACAAGAGGAGATCAACCCTCATACACCCAATCTCTCCCTCACAGGAAGCTCTTCCTCACAAAAACTCTTTCTCTAAGAAGATCTCTCTGAATCCCTGAAGCGACTGTTGTCTGCTGTCCAACAGTCTGCCTGGAGCCCCTGCTCCTGCTCTTGTTCCTGTCGGTGCCTCGCCTCGGCTCTCTGAACGAAGCCGCACGCACCACACCTCTCTGTTCACGAAACAAGGCCTTTTAAAGGCTTAAAATAGTGGAAGAATAGGATACAGTCTCCTACAGCACCTAGAAAACCGCCCAGAATCCTTAGATCGTGACCGGCAGTGCCCCAAGCCGTCCGATCATATGTGGTCCACGAAAAATACATAGACCCAGAGAAACAAGGGTGAAACAGCTGTCGGTCCACGGTGAACCGCGAGAAACCCATGGGAAACGGGCGCCTGGTCCATGCGCCCGCCCATGCACCGCCCGATCCACTGTGGACTGGAATATCCGGGTGCTTGATCCCGCGTGCACCCGGTCCACCGCTACTCTGCCAGCCCGCCGCCGGCCTCTGTCACTTCGAATTTTGTGCCATCTTCAATCAAGCGTATCTCCTTCATCCGGACTTCGTTTGAGGTGATCTTGGGCTCGTTGGACTCCGTTCGTCGTCGCGGACCTTACTATGGGCTCAATGTAGATCAAATCTTGAGGCATCAAATCCTAACAATCTCCATCTCAATTCGACATTCGGCCTCCTCCTAACTCTGAGAGCTTCTGGATCTTCTCGTCCCCATGTCCTAGGACAATCGCCTGCTGATCATGGATGGGCAAGCATGAGAGTCGAGCGAGGTTGCTCGATCCTATCTCCATCGTATGCTGTGTTGCTCCTGACCTGAGACCTGCTCGGAGTATCATTCTGCAGCAATAGGAATCTCACCTTGCGATATCGCCTCTCATCCTCCCGATTCCCACATCTCGTGCTCGATCCATTTTCACCTAATGCCCTACCTTGCTTTGGGCTCCTCCTGGCTCCTGAAGCTCCATCTCGCTCTGAGATTTTCGTCAGGTAGTAATGTCTTTTCGTCTTCTTGTTTCTCTCTAGAACAATCCTATCACCGCGCAATACCTTCAGGATTCCTCCACCAGCTACCGTCCTGTAGCCTCTCGAATCCAGTCTGCTCAATGAGATAAGATTCCGTCTGAAATTGGGTATGTATCGGACCTTCTCCAATCTCCTCACTGCACCATCATTTATCCTCCAGCTGACTGTCCCAATACCTCTGATCATACAATTCGATCCATCCGACAGATAAACAATGCCCTTACTACTCTCCAGGGAGTCAAACTGCTCCTCTCTGCAATATACACGATAAGTGCATGCAGAATCTAAAATCTACTACTGAAAAGAAGTAGATACCTCGACAGATATCTCCAGAGCATCACCTTCTGAATCGCTATTGGCCGTTGCTGCAGTAGCCCTCGTCCGATCCCTAAATTGAGAACAATCTCGGCTAGATGCCCCAACTCGTCACACTGATAACATCTGGTCTTGCTCAAGTCCCTCATCCTAGACTTGGACCACCCTCATCGCGATCTCTTATCGCTCCGTCTACCGCCTCCTACTCCTTCAAAAATTGCCAAAGCTGAGCTACCGCCACCTGAGCTCGAAGCTGGGTTCTCCCTCCTAAGAATCTCGTTCTGAAGAATCGCCGTGGTGACCTCATCCATCTTGATGGTGCTCTTCTCTACTAGAAGAGCAATCACCAATGACTCATATGAAGGGAAAAGTGACGCTAGCAAGACCAACGTCCTGATCTTCTCCTCAATTTTTTCGCCAATACTGAGGAGGTCGGTAAGGATCTTCTGGAAGTGGCTGAGATGCTCCTGCATGCTCTATCTCTCAATCATCCACAGCTGGTAGAACTGCCTCTAGAGGAAAAGGATGTTGGTGAGAGACTTCACCATATACAACTCCTCAAGTTTCGACCACAGCACCGTCGTGGAAGTCTCGCCAAGCACATGGATCACCACCTCATCTGCTAGGTACATACAGATGGTACTCATCGCTTGCATCTGGAGCCGCCTCCAATTCTGCACCTCCATGGTAGTCGGCTTCTCCTCGCAGAAGAGAGTATCGATCAACCTTTGCTGGATGAGCATGTCCTTCACCTTTGCCTGCCACAAGGAGAAATTGCTCTTTCCATCAAACTTGTTGATCTCTATCTTGATTGATCATATCTTCTCCATCTTCAATCTTGCTCACCACCGCTGCAATCTACGTCCTGGTACCGCCTCACTCTGATATCACTTATTGGTGGATGTCTGGCCAGGACACCACCTCCTAAAATCTTTTCGAAACCGTGCATCACAGCAGAAAGAAAAAAATAAATAAAAATAATCAAATACGTGGATCAGCCAAAAAAGGGCTCGCCTCCAGGGGCATACAAGCTTCACTATGAGAAAAGAGAAAAAAAATTATAAGAGGAGATCACACCCTCAACCCTCGTACACCCAATCTCTCCCTCACAGGAAGCTCTCCCTCACAAAAGCTCTCTCTCTAGGAAGACCTCCCTGAACCCCTGAAGCGACCACTGTCTGCTGTCCAACAGTCTGCCTGAAGCCCCTGCTCATGTCGACGCCTCGCCTCTACTCTCCGAATGAAGCCACACTCACCACACCTCTCTGTTCATGGAACAGGGCCTTTTAAAGGCTTAAAAATGTGGAAAAATAGGATACAGTCTCCTACAGCACCTAGAACCCTCAGATTGTGACAGGCAGCGCCCCAGGCCGTCTGGTCACAATGTGGTCCATGAAAAAATACGTAGACCACAAGAAACGAGGGTGAAACAGCTGTCGATCCATGGTGGACCACGAGAAACCCATGGAAAACGAGCGCCCAGTCCACGCGCCCGCCCATGCACCGCCCGATCCACCATGGATTGGGATATCCGGGTGCCTGATCCCCCACGCGTGCGTGCGCGTAGGCCTGGGCCGTGCTCCGCATGCGTGCGCCTGGGCCTGGGCCGTGCTCCACGTGCGCCCACGCGTCCGTGCGCTGGGCCGCATACTGCTGCGCGCGGCCGCGCCACCGCCGGCCTCTGTCACTTCGGATTTCATGCCATCTTCAATCGAGCATATCTCTTTCATCTAGACTCCGTTTGAGATAATCTTGGATTTGTTGGACTTCGTTCGTCATCACGGACCTCGCTGTGGGCTCAATATGGATCAAATCTCGAGGCATCAAATCTTAATAGGCTGGAGGAAAGAAGAGTTCATTATAGCCTTAGGGATGGTTGGGATCAATTGGCGATGGCGGTGTGCTGGCACTTGTGGCTTGAAGAAATTCAAGAGTTTTCCTTCACAAACATTCTTCCATCAATGCCGCTCTCCATAAAACTCTGCTTTTCTTTATTGAATGGGAACATCTTTGCTCTGAAAATTTAAAAAAATCATCAATTAATGCGGAACCTTCTGGGATCCGATAACTTTAGGTTCTTCGATCCATTCTTCTTTCTGTTTTGACTTGCAATTTAGAGCTTTGTTGTGTTAAAGCTTGCTCATCTATTCCGTAATCTTTACTTTATCTTTCTTTGTATATTTTTACTTTTTTAATATAGCGGGGGAAGCTAACTGCTTCCTCCATTTACCTCAAAAAAAAAAAAAAATTGTAATGCCTCCTCTTGCCTTAATAATGTATGATACTCTACAATAATAGGGTGAAGATGTTGAAATTTTCTTGTGATGAGCCTCCATTATCAGCTTCATCTTGTTGCATCATATTAATCTCTGTCCAACTTAGCAATTTTCTGAAAGATTTCTTGAACCACGAATCTATTTCATGCCTTAAGAGCCCCATTTTTGTGTTTTATAACTTCCAAACTACCCTAAGCATTGCTAATCCAGTAGTAAGAATATGCGAAGCTGATCGAACAATGTTCCACGACTCTTTGTAAGAAAACCAAATATTTTGAATCTAGAGGAAGCTGACCCTCGCGAACCTGCTTCCATTGTTTTTTTGAGTAAAAGGAGACTAGCGTGGGATGCCCACAGTAGTCACCTGCCTTTATTAAGGAGTAAAAGATGTACGATACATCTTTCTATCCAAAAAAAAAAAAAAAAGAGTACGATACATCATGGTGGGTAAGTTTTATATACAAACAGAAATGCAAAATTAGAAGAAGAGAGTAAAGAAATTCAATATGGCTTCCTACTTCAATTGTTAACAGTCAGAACCCACTTTGTGCAGATCTCTGGCAGTGGCTTTATTAAAATTGAACAACCATCTTTTATTAACAAAAAGAAACTTGATCCAGCCTCTCCTATGTTCTTGCAAGGTTATATCTTGTTTGTGCCACATAAATTTTGACCATTGTGTTGGGTTATTGACTCCAATTCACATGTTCAAAATTTTTTTATCAAGATAAAAATTTTATATCATATATTTTTAATTAAATAAGAGTTATAATATTTTTTATTTAGTTAGAAATTTTATATCTTATATTTTCTAACTAAATAAGAATTATAGTATTTTTTATTTAATTGAAGATCTTATATATATCTCTATAAATAAGAAGATAAGGCTATGATACACATGATATGCATGGGAGATTATGAAAAAAAGGACGTAAAGGTATTAGGATTTAAAAATTTTCTCTTGATATTCCAATCCTAAAATAATGCATCTCCGTTTCATCGCCTTTGGATGTAGGCTTTTATCGAAATAAGTTTTTATATTCTCTCTGTATTATTATTTTTATGGTGTCTATTTATTTGATCTACTTATCTCCAAAAATCTCCAACAACTGGTATCAGAGGATCGTTAGATTTTCTCTTCTTTTGGGATGAATGATCGAAGTTTGTGCATGCAGCGGACGATTTCTAGACACGCATAAGGGCTACCAGTACTGTTTTATATATTTTGAAGTCTTAAAATTGACTAGACGGCTACATTCCTAGCATCAAAAAATGGTGGAGGTGAAATTTTGCGTCAATCAGAAGTCAATAAACCCTCTAACGCACGGATCAAAATTTTAAAATTTGAGTCAACGCTTTCAGCTACATCATCAATCCATCATATTAGAACCCACCATGTATCGCAATAGATCTTTGTCACCATAGTGCACACATCAGCGGCCACCTACCAGCCACATCACCATCACATATCTGCCATGTCAGCTGCCACATCAACATCTAGTCTGTCTCTACTGCTACGTCAGTAACTACTGCTACGTCATCATCCTTTAATCAAAGTTTGATCCGTTGATTCACACATTTCTATGCTATTTTTTTGAGTTCTAATATTGGTTCCTAAGATTTTCGGATGTACTGAATCCATTTTTGGGCTATTTTATAAAATTCGAACTCCAAAATTTTTTATTTCAATTTCAAGATATCTGAAAAGTTTGAAATTAAGAAATTCGACGGATCTGATAACTTTAATATCTGGCAAATCAGGATGGAGGATTTTTTGATTTAGAATGGGCATGTCAAGGTAGATTGTTTGAAATTAAAGGTTTGACGTGAAAAATATTCAGAGGACAACCAAGATTACAAGAAAAGGGAGATGCAATGGTTATTCATGACTTGGATGATGGATATGTCTATATAGTAACTAACAATATCGGTGCTGAGCATGACAACTGGGTTATCGCTTTCGTCAGTCCCTACCACATCACTCCTAACAGGAATCGTTTTTCCACTTATAAACCCATAAGGAGTGATATGGTGCATGTAGCAGATAACACCAAATGTTGGGTTATTGGCGTAGAAATGATTTGTATGAAGTCATCTGATGGTTCAGTTGTGACACTTCAGGATGTACGTCATGTCCCCAATTTGAAGAAAATTTGATTTCACTTAGCTGCTTGTTGTTAAAAGGGTATAGAGTATGCATGTGAAGTAAAATTATGTGCATTCGGAAGGAATCTCATCAAGTTTGGAAGACGAAGTTGTTACCTGATTCTAGCCTATACAACCTGCAAGGAGCTATAGTTTGAAGGAATAAATACGGGGAGGTAGGATTGTGCATCTCAAAGAAAAGAGCGATCTGCAACATATTATGATTGGTTCCATCAGTATTTTTGTATAGTCCATTCAGGCATTTTGGAGATGGAGGAGCTCTGCATGCTTCAAATTGAAGTCAAGGTGAAGATTGTTGAGTTATTGACTCCAATTTGAATGTTCAAGCATTTTTTGTCAAAGTAGAGATCTTATACCATGTATTTTCTAACTAAATAAGGGTTACAGTATTTTTTATTTAGTTAGAAGTTTTATATCTTATATTTTTAACTAAATAAGGATTACAATATTTTTTATTTAGTTAAGATTTTATATCTTATATTTTTAACTAAATAAGGGTTACAATATTTCCTATTTAGTTGAAGATCTTATACCTCTATAAATAGAAAGGTAAGACTATAGGTGCATGATGCGCATGATATGCATGAGAGATTGTGAGAAAAGGGTGTAAAAGTATTAAGGTTTAAGGGACGTTTGGTAGCATGTAATCCTGACAGGATTATATATAATTTTATAATAGGTAATCAAATTATACTGTTTGTTTCGTTACTTTCACAGGTAATGCTGTATTACATATAATGCAGCATTACCTCAAAAAGAGATAATCTGATTGCCTAAGGAGAGATAGCTATGTGATTACATATAATCCGACAATCCTGCAATCTTACAACAAGATAATTTCAGGATCAAAATACCCCCATCAAAATATATTAAAATAAATTATGGATAGTCTCAGTTGGTGAAAATAGAAAAGAAATATAATGGGTGATATCACGAAAAATAGTTGGTCTCAAAATTAAATTATCCCTCTAGAAAATAGACAATAATCAATAAATAAGGATGGGGTATTTGAAAAAATTATCTTATATTCCATGTAATCTAAATTGTATATCAAACACTGCAATGTAGAATTTTCTGTAATTTTACAACAACATTACTGCACATATCAAACACTGCAATATAGGATTCTCTGTAATTTTATCAGGTAATCATATTCCCTCTACAATCACATTACCATAGCAACATTACCTATGTAATGCACCAAACACCACCTAAGAGTTTTGCTCTTTGTATTTCAATCCTAAAATAATGCATCTCTGTTCCGTCGCCTATGGACATAGGCTTCGGTCGAACTACGTAAGTTTTTATATTCTTTCTATATTTTATTTTTATGTACCTATTTGCTTGATCTATTTGTCCAAAAATCTCTAACACACTGAAACAAAGATCAATTAAAAGATTTGCTGTAAAAAGATTTGGAATACATTACTTTTCTAATTATTTCCAAACTACCGACCACCTCTCTTTTTTAGGCTGAAACAATACAATTGAAATCAGCAACAAGGCAATTTCAAGGAGGGGCTTCTTATAGGATTTTCATTCCCACTCGAAACCCAAAATGCATCCTTCCCCGATGATCCTATGGATCAAATACTAAAATAACAATATCCATATTTGCTTTATTTGATAAGTAACGATATGGATACGAATATTAATCGGATATATAAATTCATATATATATATATTAAATAGATATAAAATAAATCGGATATCAAAAATATAGATATAGATACGGATATAATTAAATATTTAAATTTATAATTTTATTATTATTTGGATGATAAGTTAATAGTATATTAATATGATTGTCTATTTTTTTGAAAATATATAAATATTATATAAATTAAATAAGAATAAAAATAGAATCAGATATGGAGATATGGATCAGGGAGTTGCTATCTATCTCGATATTTTTTTAATAAAGATATTAATTAAATATTTAAATTTTTATTTATATTTGGATAGGCTCTATAAAAAAAAGGATCTGCATAATATATCCGTGCCACTTTCCGTGTATCCCCGTCACAAGGTCCATCGAATCAAAGAATCTCGGCTCCACGTGGTGGATACGACGCAGGTGGACTTCAAGAATCGTGCCAGTGCTACATTCAGCACCAATTTCATTCATGGCCAAGCCTAGTTCCGTTTCTCTTCTGTAATCGGCAGCCCCGTCGCGTTCGGTCCCGCTGCGCCCGGGACCTTGCTACTTTCCTCTCTCTCCCGGGAAAACGCTTCGCCTCACGATTCCGTCAGCCATTGCATCGGACGTGGCGTTCGATTAGTGGCACAGCATTCGGATAGCCGCATACCCGCCAAGAAGTGCGCCAATATCCTCCTGCCACGTCGGACGGGAATGCAACGGTGAGTATATTGGCGCAGGATAGTCTTACAGTCACACCATCCCCCCCCCCTCCATTATAGCTTCTTGTTGCTATCCTTTCCGCTGGTCCTAATATGGCAAGAAGTGACGACCTCCTCTCTCCTCTCTATTAAACCCAAGAAAACAAGAGAAGAGGAGAAACCCTCGCTCTTTATTTCTCATCTGGGTGCGAGAGAGAGAGAAGTGAGGGCACGATGAACGAGGCGGATGTCTCGAAGCAGATCGAACAGATGGTTCGATTCATCCGGCAGGAGGCCGAGGAGAAAGCTAATGAGATCTCCGTCTCCGCCGAAGAGGTCTATGAATCTGGCGGCTCTCAATTTTAAACCATGTCTCGTTTCATGACACGAATCTTCTTTTATTAATAAATTATGCTGCTTTAGTTTTACTTATCTTTGTAAATTGTAATCGATTCATTGGATTCGATTTCGTGGGAGATTTTCGGATATTAGCGTGAGTTCTCCTTTCATTGGATAAATTGGATAAAAGATGTCGAGACTATTCACCAGTAATGGTTTTAGTAATGTCGTCGTAACAGACTGTCGCGGGCCGTTGTGACTGTTGCCATGTTTTGGAACAGAGTATTAGTTCGCTGAAAATATTCCACAAAATTATTTTTGAATTATTATATTGCTTATCGGCCGTTAAAAAATATTAGAGTGACATGGCACCTGATGCTTAACTAATTGTGTTATGTATGCTTTATATTGGAATGTGTCTTCTGTTTTGATGATGATGTTGATAGTGCATATATTTTAGAATATTTTATTGAAAATAACATGTAATTTCATGAGCACCGGTTGTGTCAAATAATGGCTTTTGTGACTTATGACTGTTATTATGATCTTTTTGGCCAATCTGATTATCATGAAAACCCATAAATCGATGGTCAAGTTCGAGTTTTGTGCCCCATCCATGGTTTGGAAAGAGGGCTAAAAAGATTGAGTTGGAGCCTAACCAGATTGATACAAATTTGGATCTTAATTCTATATAATCCTAACGTAGATACAAATTTTGTGAATCCATAATATGAAGCTTTCAGTAATGGTGACACCTTGATTAGGATAGACTAGCAAGCTTATCTATCATAGAATTCACATACTAAAAGGGCTTGTGCTCCTTTTCCAGGGAGAACATGATATCCCTGTTCTTGGGTACAAGATCTTGATATCCTTTATTTTAATATGTTAAATGGATAAATGCAAAGTAGAAATTTTCCACTCAACTCTGGCATGCTATTCTTGGGCACCCGCTAATCCATCAGAATGTTGTCAGCTATGTGTAAAATTTTCCAGGATGCATCTTTTGTCAATCTAAAAGAATACAAATACAAATTATTCTTGACATAAGTTTGAAATTTAAGAGGAATATATGCAAATTATTATTGATGATCCTTGAGTTTTAAATAGGGTTTTTTTTTTTGTTTCTGTAGGAATTCAACGTAGAGAAATTAAAGCTTGTTGAAGCTGAAAAGAAAAAAATTCGGCAAGAGTATGAGCGAAAGGAAAAACAGGTGGAAGTTCGTAGAAAAATGTAAGTTGATGCTATTCACCCTTGTAGACTCTATTAAAAAGGCAATAAGAGGGCTTCTGTTGTTGAAGCCATTGCTAATGGCAGCACATAGCAGCTAATAGGAAAAGCAAGATTTACCACTGCAGCTTTGTGCCTTGGGCTTCAATATAATATGCTGATGCTAACTTTCTCAACACCTGGTTTCTTGTGCCACTGGATATCGACCACTTTACTGATATCATGGAGTCAACTTTCTTGGCAGTGAGTACTCAATGCAGCTAAATGCATCACGTATCAAGGTTCTGCAAGCCCAAGATGATCTGGTTAATTTCATGAAGGACTCTGCCAGCAGGAAGCTTTTGCAAGTTTCTGATGATTCAAAGACTTATGGAATGCTTCTTAAAAATCTGACGGTACAGGTACGCTGTAAGCATCTTCTTTGTGCATTAAAATGGGACTATTTCTCATGGAATAGTTGTATTTCTTAAATAAAGGTACATAATACACGCTTGATTGATGTTTTACTCTTCCTCAATTTCATGTTAAAAAATTTTGATCTACTGTTAGCATTAAGTGTTCAACTCTTACAATTATGCCAATAAATGTTGTTAAATGGTTGACTACTGGAGACAGTTTTGTATATTCAGATTCTTATGGTTTTCTAGGGAGATTTTCTTTTGGGTACTATGAGTTTAAGTTTCTATATATGTAGTCTTACAAAGCAACATAATAAGTCACATATTATATGGCAATTCCGGCATTCTTGGATATCCTAGATCAGCAATATAGTAAATATCATGGTGCTTGGATATCTTAGACGTGAATCCTAATATTTTGGAGTTACAAGAATATGTCAAGTATGTCCATCTTGCAAATGTTTCTTGTTGTATTGAGGGGTTTCTCAGAAGGTGCTCTTCTTAGTTGGCTCATATTTTTAGAATACTGTTGAATTTTGAGGATAAGGCTGCTTGGTTACATTACATGGAACTCTTTGTTGCTTCCTAAGTATTTTATATAGTATTTTTTTGCTTTGTTAGTCATTCGTATATTTCAATTTCCTTAAGTGGAAATTTTTGTGGAATCATAATCTGGTGCAAAGTGAAAGAAAACACTCATTTGATGAAATGATGTGCATCATACCTTTCATCTGAATATAACAATAATATTTTGCTTAAACTTTTATAAAGATTAAGAAATTCAAGAAGGGCTACTGATCTTCAATTCTAACTTGGATTGGATAAATGCTGTCAAGCAATTTGACAAAGTGTGAAAAAATAGATGGGTCTGCTAGATAACTAATGGAAGAATATTCAATGTGGGTCCAAATTCTGAAGAATACTTGTGGTGGTGGAAGAAAAGATGGAGGTCAATTTATGTGGTTCCTTTCTTCGAAGACAAATCTGTCTGGTACAACCAAGTGCATTTATGCGGGTAATTCCTGTTACATAGTTCATGATTAGAGTATGTCAGTGAATTAAGTTGTGGCTTCACCTATTATATAATGAGCTGTGTTCATAAAGAAAAAAATTAAAGTCCCATGTTTCAAGAAAATAAAATTTTGAAGAATGTAAAATTAGTCAAATCTTTCGTCTTTGTTCATAATCCTAGGCTATCCTAAGATGATTTATTAAGGCCTTGATCCACACACTGAACCAAAAAAAAAATCATGAGAAAAACTAAAATTCAGTTGTACTTATTGGTGTGATTATTGGATATTGCAGAGGTTTGAGAAATGTAATTTAGATGCACTGGCTAAAATGGCTATTAAGATGTTCAACCTGAGATGATAATGATGTGGAGAGTTATAAATCACACCTATGAGAACTCACTTTTTGGAAGTTGATTAGTTGCATAATGCCTGCACTAGCAGTGGCTTGTGCTCCCTAGAGCTCTGCAAGTGTAATGGACAATCTACTTTCTGATACAGAGGCCTCCTGCCTATGATAGGTAGTGATGGTGGGCCTACATGAAACATAAAACATGTTTCTGAGATTCTTGAGATAAAGAATATAAATATTTTGATGGTGGGCCTATGACATAAATTTCTTATTAAATTAAATAACAGCAGTGTTAAAAAATGCTGGTCCAATATATCAGGCTTCTGCTATTGCAGGGTCTGGGGAGGGTCAGATTTACACAGCCTTACCCATGTATGAAGATGTTGTTTCTATATTTCCCTCTAGGTGACAATGGAACAACCTTTTCATGTGCCAAGGCCCAATGCGATCTCACCTTAGGGAGAAGAATTCAGGGAAGATGAGTAGAATGTCTGTTTAAGTATATGAAATGACAAAATATAGAAGAGGTGAAGGACCTGAAGGTTGTAAGAAGTCTTTTTATGTTAGTAATTTCAGCTTGCCTGGTAGTTCTTAATCAAGTAAGATTAAGGCTGAGATCCTTTGGCAATAAGTGTTCACTTTTTCCCACTTTTCCCTTCATCCATGTCTGTTTCAGAATGAATTTAATGATTGGATTGTTGTATTGCAATTTCAGAGTTTACTACGCTTAAAGGAGCCAGCAGTATTGTTGCGTTGCAGAAAAATAGATCATGAATTGGTTGAATCCATCTTGGAGGAAGCAAAGCAAGAGTATGCAGAGATAGCAGAAGTTCATCCTCCAGAAATTACTATTGATGAGCGTGTGTATCTTCCACCACCTCCAGCTGATTATGAGGATCATGGTCTTTTCTGGTAATACCTAGCTGCTGATTATGCGTTGGTTCAGCAATATAGAGTTTAAATGCAATGTCCGTTAAAGTATTAAGTAGCATTTGCCTTTTAGTTTGACTATGGGACCCTTCAGGGTTTTCCTGCATCCAACTCCATTTGAATCTAAGTGGTGGTATAACTGGATCTCGATGTGCTTCATGATTGCCACTTGGAGGATTCTTAAAGCTGATATTTGCCCCTATCATTCTTCCAAGTTTCAACATAACCTAAATTCCAGTTTTAAAGATTTGTGCTTGCTGTCAGTCCTTGCTAGATTAAAATTTTAGACAGTAAACTTCAAATTTAAAGATAGGAAGTTGTGTTTGCCTTATGATCATGGACAGTAAAAATAATTTTTTTAGCTTAACATACTAAATTAGCTTTGAGGTGTCATACTGCACTATATGCTAGATGCTGCCTTTGTTTAAATAACACAGTTCTCTTATGATTTCTCTGGAATGAAAAGTCATTTTCAATGTCCAAATTGATTTATTTCACCATGTTACAATTTCCATAACTTTCCTGTCATAGTTCATTAGCAATTTTAGTAGTTTTTAAGCTTATGATTACAACATGGGCTTCTATCTGTTAATGCAATTTACATAATCTTTCTGTATGTTCTTTCTCTTTAATAGCTCCGGAGGTGTTGTTTTGGCTTCACAAGATGGGAGAATTGTCTGTGAAAACACACTAGATGCCAGATTGGATGTTGTTTTCAGACAGAAACTGCCTGAGGTATGTCCTGGGATTGTCAATTATTAGTGATGTCTTTGTGGCAAACAATACAAATTTCAAACCTATTGAATGGGTATGGCACAAATTTTTAGCAATCCATTAGTGACTTGGTTGCCATCAAATTCAGCTGTTAACCCAACTTTCTGCTCTGGTGGTCTGTTCTAGATTTTTCTATGAAAAATAATAAAAGCAGCCTCTAAATGCAGTCAGTCTGTTGGCTTGAATTTTGGTGTGCGATACATTTGGCATTCAGATGGGTTTGTTCACTCTTCTTTTTCATTGGTTCTGCATTAGATATGGTATCTTTAATAAGTGACACTGGATTATTTTATTACTTAAAAAATACATTGAGCTGAAATGTGTGGTACAATTTTCTCCAATGTTTGCATTATGTTCATTTTTTGTTAATAATACTATACGGTGTTTCTTGCAGATCCGGAAGCGCCTTTTTGGAAAATTTGCCACCTGATTAGCCTGTATCTGCCCTATCATCTGTAATAAGAGATCCCATGCGCTCTCTCAAACTTCTGGTGTATTATCAAAAGGGTAGAGAATTTATAGTTGATACATATTTTACTGCAATTGGTTTCGCCATGTGGTCTTGCTCGTTTGCAAGTCCATGGATGGTCTGTTGTCAGAATAAGGACCCTTCAATTCCCTTGTGTGTGGAAGAGGGCACAAATCACCAGTTGGATGCCATTGCTGCATCAGTTGTTTTGCTTGAGATGTTTTGATCACTGGTAGAACTGGAGGCGAAAATTGATATATTGCTTGTGGCTCTTCAATCTTGGAATCAAATGTTTTTTCTGTTGCAAGCATTTAACAAACTCTCCGATGATGCAGCTATTAAATTTAGATAAATTAACAAGGTGCAAATCCATATTATTCTTCGATGATGCAGCTACTTAAGTTGAATGAAGAATGTTCTCAAGCGAAATTTTTTCCGAGAATGTGCTATGGAGCAAATTAGTTCGAAACAATGTCAAGATCATGGGATTCTTGTTAACATATTACTACCTAATTGATCAGACTTGGAGCATGATTACAAGATGTATCACAGATTTAATGTATAGGTAAGTAATTGTCGTCGGAGGCATACCTAAACCCAATTTTTTCACATCTTTTGTGCAAGGCGAGCATTTGCAGGATAGAACGACTGGTCGTATCAGGGGAGTAGAGATGTCAGGAATTACGTAAGTTTCAAGCTTGTTTGGCTCAATTATGGGAGGGAGGGTAACCGAGGACATTCCTCTAGATCTTAAAAGAAATTCTGACCAAAAGACATTAAAAAAACAATCCTAAACTAACACTCACTGTTATGTTGCCTGTTTACATGAATTTTCCTCGTCTCTGAATATTTCTATTACATAAAAAGAAATTCATGATGCTTGCGCCTTACCTGCAGGTTGATACCTGAGTCCTTGTCATTTTAGTTGTTGCAGTGCCGTGCCACTGGAATCACATTAACACATTCAACTTGGATTGATCGGGTAGTGAAATCACCAGAATGATAACATGATATAGCACCGTGCAGAATAAAACTTCCTCTAGATTCACAACGAAGTAACATGCTATATCCTTGAGTCAAGATCGCATGAACAAATTAGAAACAAGCTTAAGAAGTTGCAAAAATCCCAATATTTTGTGACTGTATTTATTGAATGCTTTGTATGCTTTAATGCTTCATAAGTGATCATAAAACCATTGTCCCAGTGACAGGGATAAGAAAACGAGACAAGAAAACCTTTCAGGCTTCTTCGGCCGAAGCCTTTGTGATATGATCGGACATTCTGTTCTCTCACAAAGGAGCATGTTGTCGTTTTGTATCCGGAAAAAGAAAGAAAAATGGCACAACAAGAACATCCATCACTTCTATGAGCCACCTTTTTCTAGCATCTCAGCCTCACGGCGTTTCTTTCTTCCTCTTCAAGTGCCCTTTCTTTTCCTCATGTAGCCTTCTTTCTGCCTCCTCTTGCTCTCTGATTGCATCTTCTTCCTCCTCCTTTTGATCTAGATCTTCAAACTCCTTCTCTGCAGCCATTGCTTTTACTATGGGGTCCCTTAGTTCAGATATCAACCCCCACCAACTTGGTATTCTTTCTCGTCCCCAGCTAGAAACAGCCGCTGATCAGGCCCTGATGCCATTGGGATATCAACTGCAAGTAGTTTCATGTCGTGCTGCATCAAATTACATCATTTCAGGTTAAAATGTTATTAGATAACTGGGCATAAGGAACTTGAATATTTAGCTGGCAATCTCTTTATTGGATGGATATTGGTATTTTGTAGCTAATGATACAGGTTTAACCTGCACTTGTCTGAAATTGTTTATCTAAACTGAATCCCTTCCAATGCCATCACCATCTGCCACCCACTTTTGTGAAACAGCCAACTAAGATGGTGAAAGACTAAACAAGCTTCTTTAGAGTGACTAATATATGTATGCCTCTCTCTTTAAAATCTTAAATGTACTTCTAGAAAAACAGGCAAATTTGGTGATTCCTTGCCAATTCAAGAGACATGAAAAAAAAAAGTACAGAAAGAAAATACTAAGGAATACACATCTACATCTCAGTATGGGCCCTCTACATGGGATCCATATTCCTTTAAAATTATCCTCTGTAAAGAAGTATAATGTGCAACAATATGCAATAGAATACACACCACAAGGAGCAGGTGATGGAAGTGACTGCTTAACCAAATCAAAAACATTTGAGATCTAACTTCTCATTAATTCATACATTTGCTACTATTTTGTAATCACCCAATAGGGTTAGATTCATAAATTAAATAGTAGGATAGAATTGATATTCTGTGGTTGTAAATAGAAGTTCAATGGTAGAAATTCCAAATATTAATAGATTATCTTTCTGTGTAGTGTTAGAAAGATGTAAAAGTTACCTGGCCTTTTTCTTCTTGACCTCAACACTTACTAGTCCCCTCCTTTCAGATCCTTTGATGGGGAAAATGAGGAAACACCGCTTGCCACCAAACTTAAGCTTAAAGTTCTTCAATCTAGGTCCACCTCCAGACATAACATAAGCTCTCACATCTGTCCCAGTTAGAGGGGCACCCATCACCTCTAGAATACCAGCAGATGTGTTCAACTTCCTCATTGCCATCCTGTAAATTTTGTCTGGATTGATAGTGAATCTTGAACGAAAATACAAGCCCTAGAAAAAGCAAGAAGAAGCTTAAATCAATGTTGGAGTCATGCTGCTATCCGGAAATGACATAGCTGCAGCCAGAAATCTAGAAATTATATCACATCATCTCAAGGTGTTAGACGAAAAGGCCTCCATAAATTTGTTCATGCATACTTCTATAAGATCAGAGAAAAAATATTGAAGAAACCACAGTCTTCTACCATGTAACAGAAATATTACATTGGCCTGATACTGGTATTTCAAGGCTCAAATTTTTGATGCACTAGCAAATACCAACCTAGATAAAATTTACTGTCTCAAGATGTATAAAGGGGAACATTGAACTATTTCAACCACTATTACACAATGAGAAGGCTTAGCATATTCCTTTAACAGTTACTTTAAATAATCCAATTTAGATTTACCAAAACAATACAAACCTCTAATACACAATTATTTCTCTGTCACACACAAGTAATTTTATGAGTTTCATGAGTACCATCAGATTGCCTATCGCTTAGAAGACAGTGTTCCTCCACAATAAAAAGAAGGAAAGATGAAATCAAATTGTCATGTACATGGCCAAGTGAATTAATGTAAGCAAGCAAGCTGCACCGTCCCTATTAAAAGCAAAGAAATGAGAAGACAAACAGCAACCAATATTCCAGGTAATAAATTTGGCATCAATAACTTATTTTTTTAAAAAAATAAGCAAAGTCATCAGAATATCATTGAGATCATGAAATGTAGTAAAGGCGGGATTGATATCAACACCAAAAGCCTTTACCAAGGTTCACAATCGTGGTATTTGACCCCATTGGCACCACGTCATTACACTGTCAGTATGCTCGGTATGGGGTTAGTTTGGTGTATTGACACTTGGTATGCCCTGTGTACGGAGTGTTGGTTCTGTTTGAGTACAGTACGATATGCCCAGTATGGAGCAATATGCACCGGTACAGCGAATCTTAGCCTTTAGCAGCTTGGCAAGTTGGACAAAATTGGCACAGGATTCATGTCAAGAATATCATGCAGAATCCGTGCACCAAATAGACTAGTGCATCCAGGGAGCATATGTTCCTTTGACTTTGGAGATGTGAAAGAGAGCACATGTGGAGATCTCTAGCCACTAGTCTTTAGAACAGGGAGAAATATTATGATTGATCGACATGTTTGAGTTCCATTGAAAGTTTGATATAGGTGAGCTATCCAGAACTGTGAGCACCCTGAATGTTAGAAGAAGTACAGTGGGTAGTATCTAGCATTTGCTAGTCATCGAGGCCATGAAGGAGTTGAACAAGGTGATGTCATGGCATAGAGCTAAGATGCGAGTTAAGAAAGGCATGCTATGCTAGCCTTTCAATATGATGAGATTGTATTTTATTCTTTAAATACGTAGCCGAATTCTTGCTTAGTAGGTCGATGGAATCTATAAACAATTTTTTAGCCAAGCATGAGATGACCAGCAAGTTCTCTTTGTAATTTAGGGTACGCATTGGCACTTCAAATTTCATGTAACTTCTGTTTCTTTTAATATTTTTGCTAGGGCCTTATCATATAACTGAGAAAGGAAGCACAAAGAATAAGAAAATGATGAAAGGAATCAACTGTAAAGGATGCACACAATATCACATCCAAATCATAATGATAACTGTCTATTAACCATGCTCCAGTATGCCCATGTAGGCACAAAAAGTATCAGTTGTATTCTACTGAAAAACAGATATAATAAACTTCTATATTTCCATGGATGGAGGTCCAAGCCCCACGCACAGATCCAACAGCTTGCTGATCATATCTTTCTCAGCCTACGAGACATGTAAGTACAATTAATTTTCCCACCTCCTGCTCGGCACTGAAAATCTCATTTTCCACTTTTCAGTTATCCAGGGGTGGAAAGAAAGTTAGGGGAAACAATCAAATAAGAAATTTATAGGACAGAAATATCATAAAGGACATATCAAAGTGGAGGAAAACAAAGAAGAATATCAAGCCTTACCACTCTGCAATCAACCGCAAGCAAGATAAAATTCAAATTGCGTGCACACCCATGGAGACCATCATTTTCCTTAACTTGAGTCAAACTCACCAGTTTTATACCAGTTTTGAGTTGAATTTTAGGGACCTAGATAACAAGCACATTGTATTATACCTCTGGAATTAGGTAGATAATAATAAAGAAGGGAGATGTTCTTCTAATTATAATGCAAAGAAGTGGTTGAAAGACATGGTACAGGAATAGAACAAAGGGAGACACTTGCAGGAATTGTATTATCAGATGTGTGGGTTGTTAAGTTCTCAAACTTGTGACTAGTACCCATGGCATACATGCTAATAATGGCTAAAAAGCCCTTGACATACTACGATCAGACCACCTTTGTATTAGATTTTTGTGGTGAGGTCTCATTTTCACCTGTGATTAACTATCGCATCATCCAAACTTGATCCCAAATGAGTTGCACCACTGTTTGGGCCTATCAGTTTGCCATTCCATCTAAAACCAACTTCATAGTCAAGTTCAATTAGCAATCGAGCTTCTAGTATTAGAGGTCCAACATAAAAATCAGAAGTTGAGATACCAGAATCCTTAAGTTATTTCATCCACACTCAAGTGCCTAAAAGGATGATTATTTGAGTTGTTCGCATAGATGACACTCATGCATACTGACAAAAATAATATACTCTCTACAGAAACAGCATAGGGTCGCCCTAGGTTCCAAGTGTTGGCCCATGTCAAGCCAGTACTGGCACTTGGCGCATGTCAACAGAAGACCCATTTATTATTTTATAGTATTTCTTAAATTAAAAGAATATTATGTCCCTTATCTTTTTATAAAAAAAAATCAGCACATCTTGGCACATCCTAGGCTGTGTCCAATAAGCCAGAAGCACTACCACTTGAGTCCTTGAAGTCACTAATCCACAGAATTCAATAGGAGAGAAGCATGTAATTAAACATCCAACATAGACTGCAATTGCGCTGAGAGCATTCAGCGATCTATCAGCTCAGAAAGAGATCTTGATTTTCATGCCTCTCCTCTCAAAACAGCATTTCAAAGCTTGAATTGTGAATGGTTCAAGCAGATCCAATTTCCATTTCTCCAAATTACGATGAATGTTCCATGCTTGAAAGAACAATGAAACAGTGTAAGAAAACTCCCATCCCTAAGATTAAATATAACCCATGGGAATCAGGAAAAGGAAAGAACAAAGAAGATAACATTCCTAAATCCCCATACAAAGTATTCTGTACTAATGAACCCAAACACCTTCGCATTTTTATCTCCCTTCACCCCTAAAATAATCATCTAATAGTTCATCACTTTTTGTCTTTTAAATGCCATAGCACAAGATTGAGGGAAGCAAATAGGGTACTCTGCACCTTCAAGTCAAATTGTACCAAGTGATGCTCTTCATCCAAGCTTCAACTCTATCTCTTCCAATGAAGCCATTCACTGCAGCACTATGATCTTTTACTGAACACTTAGAACAAACTGAGCAAACAACATGGAGAAATAAAAGATTGCACCTAACTCATATTTCTTGCACTTGATACAAAATCCTGTTTTAGACTCACAATAACCGAAAAAAAAACATTGTGCAGAGTTTCTAGACCACTTTATCCATCAGCATATTCATCTAATATCAAAGAGAAATCATGGATTGTATCCACTTGGAAATTGACATGTTCATTAGACTTCTCTGTATCCAGTTTATTTGCAAAGCTTATACTTCCAAGTCCTTAATGTTCTCTATTAACAGGAAAAAAACTGCACAAATGCATCATCAAGAAAAGAAAAGAAAAGGAAAGAAAAAAAAAAACATTTGTTCTTTGAAATATCGACAAAAATATGGCATACTAAATAAGAGTCTAAAACATTTAATTCAGAAACATAGGAAGCATTGACATAGCAACTCATGCATCTTAAAGTACTCTAGAAATTATAACTTTCATTCAATTATGGAGAAACAGCACTGAATCGCCATAGACAAGCATAGCATCTATGATTTTTTATACAAACAATCTCACCACATAATATTGTTCCAAGTTTCAACACTTTACGTAACAAGATGATAAACGAAGTACTCACAGTAAAAGCTACCATGGCGGTTGCCAAAGCAAGGAACCCATACTTGGCCATGCCTTCCGAAAGCCCTACAAAAGTGCTCGCAACTCCAAACATGATTCTCCAAAGTGCAATGCAGACGACTACTGCCCCAGCCCCCACAAGGACCAAGTAATTTCTCTTCCAAAATGCCTCAACCTGCAATCCAACTGCCTCACGGTACCGCGAGAATGCCGTTGAAACAGCAGATAACGGCTTCTCAACCACCGATTTTCCAAAATTTCCATTAAATTTGACAGAATTGTAATTCTTAACTGAGAAAAACCTGTATCTGAACCCATTCTCATTGATCCCACCAAGCCCCTTGATCCCACCAAGCCCTTTGATCCCAGAAGAAAAGATGGCAACTTGGTAGGGTTTCCGGAGCTCATATGCCTCGAATTCGAAAATCCAGCCGGGAGATTCCCATAAGAGCAATTCCTGTTGAAGCTATTGAGCTGTGGAGAGCATGAATCGAACTTTGGCGAGCGGAAACGAGCAAAGATACCATTTTGAGATGCGGGTTTGGACAAAACCTCACTATAATAAGCTCCTCTCCAGATTCCTGAGGGCAAAGGATGGTTGGAAGAGAGATTGGAGCTCAGGTGCCTGGAATTGACGAACCTAGACTGGCCAGAAGAAATGGGGTTTGGGGACAAAGGTTTTGGATGGATGTCGTGGGAGCAGAGCCTTTGGAAGCCATGAATGATCCGTTTGGAGGGCTTTGCCATTGGAAGAGCAAAGCGAGAAGGAACTGAACGAACCAAGGGTTGCAGGAAGGAGAGGAGCGGGGGAAGGGGTGGGTTCAGAAGCCCGAGATCGGCGTTAATCGAAGCTCGATAGGTTAGGGAGCTAACGTTAGTGTTGAAATTACCGTCAAAGTCCTTGTCATAGATTAAATTACTGATAAGTTCTAAAATACATGCTTATAGTCGGCAAGACTTGCCGACTTCATTTTAGTCTTGCCGACTTCATTTTAAATGAAACATGTTGTGAAGAAATTAGTTTCAAGTCCTTTCTTCGTACATTATATTACTTATAAGTTTGCACGTTATGATAAGGACCTGTTTGAATATTTTAATAGGATCGAACGGAAAGTTTACGTAGGGATCAAGCCTATCGGCTCATCTAATTTTCATATTTAAGAACCAGCCAAACCAACTTAGATTGTAGGGAAAAAAATCTATCGAGATCTTTTCTTCTCCCTGAGGATTTGAGCTGGGTAAAGTTGGGCTGATACAAGATGATAATTAAACAGTCAAATTAGTGAATCCTACAGGAGTTTCAGTCCAATATTATAAAAATGACTAAATAAGCCCTAAGCCGAAAAGTTTTACGCTTGTTGTGCCATACAAAGATTGTTTTGTAATGTCCTTGTTCCACTAAACATTATTTATATAAGTTCCTAAATTATGAAACTTGTGAAATTTTAAGAAACATTTACTTATAATTCCCTCATTGAACATTAACCCAGTTGCACCCAAGGAGCCCATCAATGCAGACAATTTCAATTGGGCTATTGGAAAAGGTCGTATTATTGATGGATTACACATCCATCATGATGCATCTTTTGCACCACAAAGAGTTGTGCTTGATCGGATCGCCACTATGAAGATGCATTTTATTGGTTTGTGTGATATTAAGACTACGGGCTAGTCCATCTCATGATCTTCATCATTACTTATGTTATCAATGAATCGCTAATCTGATTGGGAAGAAAAAGTAATTTGCTTAAGTTGAATCTCCAAAAAAAAAAAAGTAAAAGATGGCTAAGATAGATATAGGTCCATTTTCTTTCGTCCATGAATAACAAACTAGGATAAGTAATCTCTATTTATGTTAGTGAGGTCCCCTTTTGAAAAATTTGAGCCAAATTTTTATTATAGTTGAAAGAGGACACAACTTTTTCAAAATAGATATGATTAGTAGAACTAATTATGGAGAAATCAAAATCCTGTAGGAGGTAGATCTCAATTTCTACATCAATTTTGGCTTTTATCACTCCATCTAATTCTTTCTAAATTGGAAGATATATCTAGTCAAAATTTTTTCTAAAAAAAAAAAATTGATTTGATCGATCCATTTTGAGACCTAAATGATGAAATTTTTGTTGATTACTCAGTGTGCCATAGCCTTTAGGGAGGAGGTTCCATGTTGTAGAACTCGAAAATTATCCTTTTATAAAAAATACCACAATTGTGCATTATGCAATTAATTATGGTCTTCAAAAGTTTGATATATATTTTGGCTTCATGATGTGATAGATCTCACTTTTGGATCCCATCTAGCTCTTTTCGTAGTGGTCAAATAGTTCACATCAAGTTTGAAATACTCCTGAATCAATCACATTGTTCGCACATGGCAGGAGGGTTTGACATGGTATATTGTTTGATCGAATTTCACTTAAGTTATTCTGTGCATTGCAACGAGAATATAACATACAATGATACACATGCTTGGAGAGAAACTAGTAGGAGATATTATAGTGATCATTATCAAATTAGCTATCACTAGGAAAATTTTGGAGCACTATAATCCAAGTTGAAGTGATATTAGACAGTAATTTTTTTTATTTATCTCTATTTTACTCCATATTTTATTTTTAGTTAGTTATTTATTTTTGTAGTTGTGGGCATGTGAAGGAAGAGAGAAAGAAAGAGAGAGGGGCAGTTTAATTAATTGAACCCAAATAGTTAGGACAAGGTTTAATAGGTATAGTTTTCTTTGGTACAAACGGATGATCACACGACTTTGGTGTGAGTGCACTCTAACATATCAGAGTACAAAATATCCTGCAAGGTCTATGAGATATCTCTGGCCATATCACTAAGTTCAGTCTCTGGAATGCTCAACGATAAAAGAGTCAACCCAATCTGCCGTATTATTTGCCTCTCGAAAGATATGACGAACCGATACCTCCATAAACACTCGGACAGAAGCTCAGATGTCATGGAGTAGTGGATGGGCCTCCAGTTATCTCATGTCATCTTTAATCCAGCCCGATAACGATCCTTGAATCATCCTCAATGTAAATTCTTTCTGCTCGCAGCTCGTGTCTAGTACATATGATGCCCATCCAGATAGTTCGAAGCTCCGCACCTAGGACGAAGGGCTCAAATAAGTACAAACTCTCCGTCGCCAATAATCTAGCATCCGATCTCTGAATGATGAAGCTAGCACTGCCCTATCATTTTGATACTACCATCAAATTGACCTTGACAAACCTCAAAGATGGAGGCTCCGAAGAAAGAAGATAACCCTCTGGCTCACTACAAAGCAGCACGAGGGCCCCAGGACTCAGGGGTGTCACAAGATAAGACAGCAGCATTGAAATGACGATACTCCTCGACCAGACCCATAGCTCTCTCCAGCACCTAATGTACAGACACCACCTCTACCTCGAAGACCAGACTGTTCTTGGAAAGTCGAATCTGATAGACGACATATGCCATCCTCCTCCCAGGTCCCGGTCTGTCCTCCGATTGTGCTCTGATGAATCAAATCTAGGAAGGGGCCCATCCAGGAGCCGCCAATTACCTCCTAAGGTTGACTCCTCATCCTCCAAATTAGTCTCGCTCTCGAACAATACATGATAGCATGCTCTATCGACTCTTCCTCCAGACCGCAAATTAGACAGGCAGTCGGGAGGTCCATACCCCTATCCCCGAGCAGCATACAGGTTGGAAGCCAGTTCCAAGCAACCTTCCAAATAAATAGCCTCACTCTAAAATGAGCAGTCACTCTTCAGATTCAAGTAGCCTCGATCCTCCTATGTGGCGTTGTCCCATAAATCACAGAAAGATCCCTCATAGGGGCCTTAGGATGGCACGAACTATCCCACACCCCTAGATCCTGTATCCAATGGACAGACATCGGGATGGTAAGAATCGGATCAACAAGTGGATCGCTAAAGAGATGGATGATGTCCTTAACTCTTCAGGCCCTACTGTCAGTGATAAGCAAATCACAAACTCATAGATGATCATCCACCTCCATGCCGACATGTGTCAGTCATTTAGAAAGAGGTAAGCTAGAGATCTAGGCATCTTAGCTCACATAACTGATGCCCCATCTCCAATCAACCATTCGATTTGGGCAAGCACAGCAGGGGCACGGATGCAGATCTTCCTCCAAATGATAGAGCATCCGCAGACAGTTCAGATCTGAGACCTCTAATTCCATGCCTCATATTGAGCCCTCATCGTCCTACTCTATAGATAATCAAACTGAAGAAGAAATCTAGCAGTATGTCTAACAATCATTGCCTCTCTCCTATCCAATAGCAATTGAATCCTCAGCCTCCATCCTGCATGGCTGACAGATCACCTTCCAAGACACTAGATGGACTCCCAACCATCGTGCCTAAACCCCATAGGAAGTTATGGAAAAGCTACTCCAACCTCCTAAGGCAAGAACCAGGCACCATCGTATTCATCAGAAGATAAATCGGGATAGAGCTCAAGACAGATCTGACAAGGATCGTCCTGTCCATCATAGAGAGAGCATTGCTTGCCAGCCATCTAGGTGATTCTGGATTCGCTTCTCCATATGTCTGTAGTCAGCCCTCTGAAGACGTCGTCCCGCGATAGGAACCCCAAGATAAATTAGGGTTCCAGTTTGCTCTTAGATCCCCAGCCTGTCCCGAATAGCTTGCTTCATCTGGACCTTCATCTTGGAGCTGAAGATGATCGTGAACTTCTGCAAGTTCACAAGCTGGCCTGATGCCTGACAATAGGCCTCAACGATAGAAGCAAAATACTTCGTATTTAGATGGAGGCCCGACTAATCAGAAGGCAGTCATCAATAAAAAGAGGTATAAGAGTGGCTCAGACTCAGAGGCAGGACTGTAAGGCTCCAGCTCCGACCCCTAGGCTGCCACTCTCAGTGCCCAATATAAAGCATCATCATATAAGATAAATAAATAGAGAGAAAAAGGGCAACTTTGACGAAGTCCGACCGTCAAGTGAAAGAAATCCATCGGTGCACCATTGATTAGAATCGCAAAGTTCAGAGTCTCCATGCAATCCATGATCCAATCGGTCCATCTATACTGAAAGCCAAGCTTCTGCATCATCCATCATAGAAAGTGCCAACTCTATCCAGTCATAGGCTCGCTCTATATCCAGCTTGATCACTATTAGGCTACAGTAGACAGAAGCCCACCGTAGATTATGCATAAACTTATGGATAAGTAAGATGTTGTCGGTGATGCTGCGACTATTGACAAAGGCACCCTACTCAGGATAGATTAGTCGATATATAATCGGCTTTAGTCGTCTGACCAAGATCCTGGCACACACTTTGTAGAAAATGGTGCAAAAGTTGATCGGTCTGAAATGCTTCAGGATAGATGCATCAGGCTGCTTTGGAATGAGGTAATCAGCATCTTCTTCCACTCCTCTGGTATGTCTCTGGAGTCGAAGACCCTCTGTACTACCTCTACCACCTCACCTCCAACTATGGGCTAGTAATGACCGAAAAAAAGGGACAGAAATCCATCCAACCCTGGGGCCTTATCCTCCCCTAGGGATCAAAGAGCACCCCACACCTCTTCGGTAGATACTGGACGAGTCAAGATCTCATTCTCTTGATTGGAGACACAGGTCACAGGCTGAGTCCACCAAAGTGGAGAATCTTCACTATGTGCCGCCGTCCAGCACGATTTGAAGAACTGAAAGATCAGTCCTCTGACATCCCTACTATCCTCCACCAATGAGCCATTGCTTCCTCTCAGCTGCTTGATCAAATTGGCAAACCTCCAGATTATCATCAACTGATGGAAGAATCTAGTATTACGATCATCCTCTTTGATCCATTGGATCTCAAATTTTTGCCTCCACATCGTCTCCCGCTATCTCAGCACAAAATGGTACATCGAGAGCTTACGACGAAGCTCTCTCAGATCAGACTCCTAAAGACCTCTCTCTTGATCCTCTCTCATCTGCAGAAGATCATCGACCTTGAGACGATTCCACCGGACGAGGCTATGTTTATCCAATCCAACCTCCGAGTCATCTGATATCTCTCATCTCTACAGACCGACAACCTTCACACTTCACTGATCAGCTCCACAACCTAGGGTAGAAGGTCCAAAACCTCTTAATTCTGAAAAGAGCCGAAGGCATACAAGGGCCATTAGTGGTGACCAAAAGCAGACAATGATTGGAGGCAATCTTTAGCAAATGTTGAACCTGATGCTCAAGAAATCGCTGGAACCAGTCGGTGGTGGCAAGGGCATGATCAATTCTCCCTCAGACTCTGGCTACCCCTGACGGTTGTTGCACTAGATTAATCTGGATCCAGAGTAACCCAGGTCAATCAGGCCTACATCACCAATAAACTGCCTGAATTCTCTGGAATCAATGCTATCCACATACTGTCTGCCGCCTATCTTCTCGTGGGGGCCCATAATGCAATTAAAGTCTCCAATGATAAAGGACAACAAACCTTATGACACCATCCTGAAAATCTCAGATCAGAATACCCTTTGCTCTCTATACTCGATGCTCACATATATGCTAGATAGTAGCCACGAGCCCCTAGTCTGCTCTGAGATAACTAAGATCACTTGTTGCTTGCATCTATGAAAACATCCATCCTGATCGAGCCATATCTCCACATTACCAGGATCTCTCCCTGATAGGCCCATAGACTCCACAGCATAGGAGCTCCATGCCATAGGGATTCGATGTTTAGTGCGAGCAAGGCTCACCCCCGAAGGTTGGGTCTCAAAAGAATACAGATATTAGGCCAGTGCTGCTGGATAATCCTGCCTAGCATTGATCAAAACGAGGGCTTCCCCACCTCCCGAGTGTTCCAAATTAGCACCTTCATGGTGATAGCTGAAGGGAAGGGGATCTACACTAGAACTCCCCTCAATTTGAAAGTCTGCCTTCATCCTGTTGTTGATGAGTCCATGGCTGACGAACCCTATTCAACTCCTTAGATGGCTTGTCTCAGCTATGCTACTACCCAATCATGGTCTCTAATCAAACCATCCACCGATGCCTCCATATCCATGGGACCTGCACCCTTGAGGTGTTGGCCCTTGCTCAGAGTACCCTGTAAGGTCAGGGGTAGAGATGGGCAACGAGCTAGGCTGCCGACGACTCGGCTCAGCCCGACATGAGACAGGCCGTGCCTAGCACGGCCCATTGGCTACAGTGCCATCCCGTGCTTGGCATGGCCCATAAGAGGGGGACTAGGCTAGGTTGAGATTTTTTGACCTATGGCCCAGGCCCGGCACCGCCCGCGTGCCAGCCTACCCATTGAAATGGGTCGTGCCAAGGCACAGCATGTTTAGCACGGCCCATTTAGGATTTTTTAATTTTTTTAAAAAAATATATGAATAAATTTAAAAAGATTGAAGACTAGGGATTTAAATATAAAACCACCTTGTTAAGTGGGGTTTGGCATGGATCCCTATTAATTTATTAATAAATATCAATGGTACAGAAAGGGAGGGGCGAGACCTGATCTCCAGAGTACAATAAGGAGGGAGAGAAAAGAAGTAGAATTATAGAGATGACTCACCTCAATAATTAAAAACTTAATACAATTAATAAAAAATATGTAAAATCACACCAGCTTGTCTCTGCTTCACTGAACTCCTTCAAGACCCTCTCTCCGCTCCCTACTCTTCTGTGCTAGCTTGATAAAATTTTACAAATTGTCGGTCTCATTTGTGTCGTCTTTACAGAGGATGTAGTAGATGTCCATCTTTATCTTGAAGCTTCATCTCCGCATCCAACCAATCTTTGAAGTAAAGGCAGCGTCAAGATTTGTGAGCGTCCTCTTGTGCTCCTCAACAAGGACCTCCTCTTGTGCTCCTCGACAAAAACCTCCTCTTGTATAGTATCTGAATATTTGCTAAATACGAACTAAAATTAAATTGCTAGAACACTTGCAATATTGCTAGAAGAGAGAAATAGTAGTAGCAGGGAAGGAAGAAGAGTAGATTTGGTGTGGGGAGAATGGAAGAGGAGGCGACTATTTATAGAAATCTATAAATTTTTTTTCACAATACCCTAAAATAACCATTTTATGGCTGTTGGGAGGGATAAAAAGGTAAAAAAATGAAAGATAGCCATTTTAACCATTTTGATCATTATGGATTGAAACGGGTCTGGGTCGAGCTATGCTAGGCCAGGTTGCCCGACCCGTAACGGGCACAAACGGGCCGCATAATGGGCACAAACGGATCGTGCTAGGCATGGCCCATTTATAATTTTTTTTAAAAAAATATAGTCCTGCGAGCCAACAGGTTGGCACAGGCCGCCACCAAATGGGCCTAGGGCCGTGCTGGGCTAAACAAGTTGGGCCGTGTCAGGTACGGCCCAATGCCCTTGTCTAGGCAGGGGCACCTGAGTCGCTCCCCGGCTCCTCGAGTTGAGGTAGAGTAGTCTCTCCCTCCCCCAGGGACCTTGTTGAGAAAATGAACACATCGGGACCCCCTGAACTAGCCATCACCTCTGGTTGATTCTCTGGTGGGGCTAGTGCCTTGCTTTGGCCCTATTTTCTTCCTGGGCTCTTTTTGGATCCACCAATATCAATTTCCCACAAAGTGGGCCCTTTAGGTGCTCGACCCATATCAAATTCAGAGGATCGGGCGTGCTTGGGCTGGACCGAGCCTGGCCTCAAGCACCTCAAGATAGGCCCAAATGGCCCGTCCGCCTCCTCGCTCATAGACGGACGTTGCACGTCCCGACCCACCGCCAGCAGAGAGAATCTATTGGCGGGCCAGTTAGCACCCGAGCCCAAGCCCGATTCTTCCTCAGCACCAATCTTGATGCATCCACCTTCGAAACTCGCTTATGATCTAAATGTAAATTGGAGGGTGACCATCACCGTGCGATCTTTGCTAGCTTGATCTAGCCGTTGGTTCCATCCGACGAGTCAACACGATCTGAGCCCGTCTGAGTAGGCGCCCTCCCACATTGACTTGCCCAGGACCCGACTCAATGTGCCAAGTCGGTTCGGTCTTCTTCTTCCCCACTCGGTTGATGTCTCTAGTTTGGATAGCTGCTGGCGAACAGCCACCAACCAGGGCTCCAACCCGACCTGCCCTTCGCGGTAGTCGCCTCCTTCCCTCCTTCCTAAGTCACATTCTTCAGACCCAACTCGCCGTCTTTCCCCTCCGTCGGATAAGTCATCGCAGGATCATGGAATCGCACACAGTGTAGGTACATCCGGTCAAGATTCTAAAGGTATCAGATTTATAGTTATAGTTATTGTCTATCATTTGATCTCCTTTTCTTCTCTCTCTTCTCTTTGTTTTCTTTTTCCTTTTTTTTTTTTGAAGAAAAGTTTGGGGAGCTCCTGTTGCAATTCTAGGCCTAAGCACCAACGTTGATTAATATAACTAGATTTGCTTCAAGTATTTCTTTCTTGAGTTATTAGCAACATTGATCTAAATATACACTTCAATGCCTTCCATTCATTTCCCACAAGTTTATTTAATTTTTTTGAAATAAAGCTTATATTTACATTTTGTCTAACTATTTTATCTTTCCTATGATTCTTTTAAGGAAATATTCGTAGGACTTTATAATCCATATATTCCACTTATTGGTTATATATCTTCAGCTACTCATATTGGTAATTATAGTCAGCATTGTAGATGAACGCTCCCTCCAAATATAAGCTCAGCAAGTTGCAAGCAAATGCCATCATAACTTGATGTGTTTTTGTTTACATCTCCATAGATAAGTGAGGCAAACCACTTAGCATTCTAATCTTTGGCATAATCATGGACAAAGATTTCAAAAAGAATATAGTGGAACGACGAGGAAGAAAGAAAGACCCTTGCAAGGGCTATTCAGCATGCAGTCTTGTAAGGGGTTGTCCAAGCTCTCACCCTGAGTCCCAGCCTGTGGGTCTGTTGCTCTGCATGAAGAATAAAAGGACCAACAGAGATCTGTTCTTTCCTTCCATGGATTTTGAGCTTGCTAGGCTGTCGCATGATATTAGCCAATGCTCAAATGGAATGTCCAATCCATAGGAAACGGGATCCTTGCGGTACTAAAAGTATCATAGGATGTTGTACATATTTTGAGACGTTCATTAAAAATGAGTGGTTATGAGATGTTTATCTAAACTGTTCAAATATTTTTAAGATTTATTTATTTCTATTTTTTCAGTATTTTAATGCGCATGCGTAAGTGTGTGCGGCCACCGATCTTTTGATGGATATCTTTGAAGCATGCACAGTATCCTGCGGTACTTTTTAAGTACCGCAGATGATCCATTACGCGCGTGTGGCCACTCATCTTTTGATGGATATCTCTGAAGCATATACAGTACCTATGGTATTTTTAGCATCCCATGTTTTTGAGAACACTACGTCAGTTTTCTCCCTCTCCTCAGTTGGTGGCCCCATGTAGCAGCAACTAGTGAAACAAAATCTTGTCATGTCTTTCTGAGCTTTCTCCATGTCACGTTCCTAGTATTAACAACCACACTAGGCAAAATAGAATATGTAGGAGAAACAAACCGATCAATAAAGAGCCTCTAACCATATATGAGATTTCATTGCCCACCACATTCTTTTTGCTCAAGAAAAGTCCATTTTATAATGGATCTGGCCATGAGAATATCAAAGGAAATAACTATAATGACCATGTTAGTTAGAGGCATCTTGTATGAGCGAGCATTTGGCGCATGAACTAATTACAAGTCCAGTTATATTCTTAACATTTAAATAAGATTTACTGGTAGTTGATGGAAAACAACCCAAAAAGAGACCCATTAATAACATGTGACCCTCAATATGAACACAAGGTAGAGTGATCTGAGCCGTTAAGTCTACCCACTCAAACGTTCTTGGTTCTCTCCTCCAAACTCAATAGCTTAAATCTAACTTTGTGTTCCATTGTAGTCCACGATGGAGACCTTATGATCCAATATTCAACCTCGTGTTTCCTTGTTGTCCGATCGAACATTTCAACGACAACATCTATGGAGATTTTTCTTGGCATTAATTAATCTTAAATTACCAGCTATTTGCAACATTACCAGACAGTACTAAAATGATGCTAGATGATGGATATTTCTTATTTTTCCAATTAATTAGGAGGGCCAAATCACAATCTATGATGATCAACTAGTCTCTGGTCCTGGTAGATCATTTTCTATCATGTCTCCTGGTCACAAGAGGATTCGTTTCACATTATGGCATCTTTACTTTCCAATGATTTTTGACTTGACATCAGGTATCTAGCTTATACAGTTTTGAAATATGGCACACACTGACAGCATAGTGGTAAATACTAGGATCAAAGTGCATTGAGTAATTTAGGTCAGAAATACTCATTGTCAGAAATACTAGGATCAAAGTTAATTATGATGCATCCTCTTTGATTTCTTTTCTCAATTAACTGCCTGCCATATATTAGTACTAGGATATATCTTCCTAACATAGCATATCTGTAATTAAAATTATTCATTCCAAATTCCCAGCAATCATCAAATTAGAATTTATGCATCAACGACATTTCAGAACCTTGTCTGCATCTAGGTAGATACAGCAAGCGACTAAGTTCGCATACCCTGGCAACTAATATATGAGAGCAAAAGAATCCAGGGGCTGGAAAATTTGGAGAGAATTGCAGAATTGAATAATATGGTGATTTCCTTGCAAAGTTTACTTCTTTTAACTATGGCAGAGTTGCTAAAACTAACACGAAGTTTGGTTAAGGTGCAAAAATTCCCTTTCGTGTTCCCCATAGATTAGTCATATGCATTTGTTTACTTGGCAGATGTTGGTTTGTGTCAATGAGACGCGCAAGATATAGGTGTATCTGATATATTTATTTTTTGTTGATCATGTAAGTTAATTAAATATATGTAACAACCTGGCCCAATTGGGCCCAAAACCAGTCCAAGACCCAAAACAAAAAAAAAAAAAAAGAAGAAGGAAAGAAACGAAGAAGACTCCTGGAGTCTTCTTCCACGAAATTATCGGAGGAGAAGTTGGAA
>KE504654.1:2496849-2521642 GCA_000441515.1 Elaeis oleifera | reverse complement strand
ATTTAACCATAACTTAATTCTCAATCAAGTTAGCTTATCTGTTCAATCAAGTTAAGTACTTCCAAATTGGATATATAAACATAGGATAATTCTTTCCTATTTTGTCTGACTTGTGTACGTGACTCCATAGGTTCAAACACTAAGTCGATAGCATAGGAACCAATTTTTACGCTAATCGAGATACTATTTAGCAATAGTTTTCGATATCCAGATAGATCAAATTATCATAAAAAATATTTCTATACACATGGTTACCGCATAATTCATTTTTTTGACCTTGAATGCTCTAGGATGGTCTCAGATTAACTGTCAACTGAGATTGCTTCATCCATATTATATTTCAACCTTTCAAATCCATTTCATGGATTATCCTGATCAAAATTTACTAAATTAAATACAGTAATATATCAACTTTAATAATCCAGAGGAGTCAATCACATCTTGATCCATACACAGACTTCGCAAGTACTTGACTGTACCTAGTAGCCTTCCGTCACTGCATTAGAAATTCAGATAGTCTGGCACCAAAGTACGGTGAGTTGCTTGTAAATCACTATAGTGATCTTAGGTCTGAAGGATACTTGTACCCATGTGCTTCGCGAGCAGCTCTTGACAGCAGAATGCTCAGTAGGTGAGTCACTTGTTCAGTGATGATGTACTCCTATATCTCACCTTGATGTCATACAAATGTCACCACACTCCTTGGTCAAGAGGACAACTAACCCATATGGCACACAACGACCTCCAATCGATAAACGTCATCATCCTGTAATGACATATCATTTGGTCATGAATATGTTTAAGAACTATACGATAAATCTTCTCTTTATCGCACACTAACATAGTTCTAAGACTTCATCACAGTACAAGAGTTCAAGGAAGATGTAATTTTGTGATGAAAAATATCAAAATAACTATTATTCATTTATCAATAATTCATATATAAAATAAACTCAATCATTATACAATTGATTTAGGAATAATTCTCAACAACAACAGCATGTGGAACCAAACTTCCAAGCGGTTCCCTCCCATCTCAGTCGATTGTCTTGCTCTTAGAGTCCAAGATCTGCCCTCCGATGGCACTCTCGCTGCTTCACCACCATTGCAGTTTGTTCATCTTTCCATTGGAGCCAGAGGGAAGAGACACCTTTGTGGAGCACTTCCTCCACTGATGATTCGATCTTGACCTACTTCTCTAGACCTGAAAAGATCTCGACAAGAAAAGAACTCTAAAAGAGAGTCCAAAACATCAAGCATCGCCTTAGCGAAGCCCAGAACGGGCTCGATCAAAGCAGTGATGAACTTGACTTCAACTCTTGACTACCATTCACCGGGTCATCCTGGAGGAATCGATCCTAAGGTGGTTCAAAGTACCTTAGTTAGAACCATATAATGGCTCCACATATCCTCTTGATCATCTATAGGGTTATAGAACCCTCATAATGCTTCAGGATACTTCAAACATCCTCCTCTATCTCACCTTCCCATCTAGCCTCAGAAAGTCGATGTAGGCATGGTATTTCGAACTCCAACCATAGTCCATTCATTCATTCGAGCAGCTCGACAGGCTATTTGTTACCCATTTTAATAGCTACTGACCCTAATAAGAAACTTGGATAATCTCTTCTCTCTTTGACAAGAAGAGGATGAGTCACTTTGCAACTACATCGCATATTTCAATGTCACCACACTTGAGGAGCGGAGCCTCGACCAGTCGGTGGTAATATCAACACTCAAACAAGGCCTATGAAATGAGTGCCTTGTCTTTCCTCGATAAAAATTTTGATGGACTATACGGATCAGCCGGTCTGAGCTCGAAAGTATGTTCAGATGGAAGAAGCTTAGGAATTCTGCAGGCAAGTGGAAGGAAAGAAGATCTTCAGTAAGAAGAGGAATCGAGAAGATCCCTGAGTAACTCAGATTGAGAAGAAATCTTTCTGATCATAAAGAGCTACCATTCGAGGAGTCATCCCAGATGGTTCAATAGTTGCACTCCTTTATCCACCTCCTAGTCCCAGATTTTGATAGAGATTGAGGGTAAAGGGTACCTACGGTGACTTGCACTGATGAAGTCCCCTTCGGATAGGAGCAGGAGAAGATATTTCTATTTTCATCATGATCATGGTCACGACATTGAGGAATGTCATCAACTCAAGGATGAGATCGAGGCCCTGATCTAAAAAGACTACCTCGATAAATATGTTCGGAAGCGACAAAATTAAGTCCCCATTGATGAGAATAATGACGACCGACCAACAGCTGGCATCATCAACGTTATCTCCATCCTAGTTGATGGCATGGGGGGCAAGAGACCGGGGGCATTGATTTTCTTTCTGAGTTTTGAGGGAAGTTAACGGTGCCATCATCGCACTACTGACAATAGCCAGCCATGATATAAATACAACTTCCATTTGTAATGAAAACTTATCTGACATTTCATTTCATGATGCTGTCTGAAGGGTAAGATTGCCAACCGACCCAAAGGGGAGATGTTAGAGCTGAGGCTATGTTGAATGATGCTCGAGGGTATCTTCGAAGCAATCTCAGAAGGCTCAAGAGGCACATGGCAATCCAATCGGAATGATCAGCTCCCTTTATGGGTCTCTGCATGCAAACGAAGCCTCGAGCCTCCGAGGATCAAAAATTGAAGGCGGTTCGACATCTAAGAAAGAGGAAAAGGCTCTCTGAGGCTTCCCATGATATGGAGGCCCTGCCTACATAAGATTTAACATGATCTATTGTAGCCATTAATGTGGTCCGCTATAGTTATGGATCGTCCACTGTAGTCACTTGATCCACTGTAGCCGTTAATGTGGCCCATTACAGCCACAGATGCCCACTATAGCCACATGACCCACTGTAGCTGAGATGGCCCACTATAGCCGTCAATGTACCCCATTATAGCCACGGATGGCCCACTATAGCCGTATGATCCACTATAATCGAAACGGCCTACTGTAGCCATACGACCTACTGTAGCCGTCAACATACTTCATTGTAGCTATGGATGGCCCATTATAGTTGTCAACATGGCTCACTATAGCCATAGATAGCCCACTGTAACTGAGACGACCCACTGTAGCCATTAATATGGCCCATTATAGCCATAGGTGAATCAGTGTAACCACATGGCCCACTGAAGCTAATAGGGATTAATCCCTTGGAGTCCTATATTGCCGGTGGAAGCTGACGACAACTATAAGAGAAAAATCAACTCACCCTAAAGAAAGAAGGAAAATCAATAGATGATACACCAAAAGAGCCTCAGTGAATGAAATATTTCATTCGTAAGGTTCCTGTGCATTCAAGAGAGACTCATTACATTTTAATCAAGCAAAACTCATTACAACAAAGAAAGAAGAAAAAATACAAAGCTCAAGCCTGATAGACACCCTCGAAGTATGAGCCAAGCTTAAGTTGATGCGATCCCTGATGAAGAATGGACGACTCCCCATCTTGCGATGCTCACCAACCCTCCTTAAAAGGATATCGGCAATGGCATGGATGCTTCACTTTTGGAAACCCACTTGCCTTCACGATACACCTCCAAGGAAGGCCGAAAGCAGCTTGGGTGAGAGAAGAATAGGCTCTCTAAAAAGATCCAAGACCTAACTCCAGAGGACAATACAATAAGACCCCAAATGGTCGCCTCCGCAACCCCTCAATCGGAGTAGCGGGACTTTCCAATACCTCCCATGCCAAAGCAGGATGCCAACTGAAGCTCTCCCTCAAAACACCTGATTAAAGGGAGGAGGATATCTCCCAAACTAGAGAAAAGAGCCGACAACCCTTTGACACTAGGTAAGGGAACTCCATCATAATATTGAGGAAGATAACCAAGGCAATATCATCCCCAGACAGCAGAGCTCCTACTTATAGAAGGGGCAGGCCCATGCGAATTCAAATGCTCCACTAGTTGTGCAATAAATATCGCCACCATAAAGGACTCAGAAGCTGCGGTTCCTAAAAAGCAGCTACCAGCATTATACATGACCCCCACTAGGTCTATAGACTGGATAGCTTCTTGCCATATAACATTAAGGCAAATCATGTTCTTTAATTGTAAAAGCGACAAAGTGTCAATCAACATTTGGCGCTTGATACGTGCATAAACTAGCAACTTTCAAAAGTCTACTTAACACATACAGATGAAGCAGAAGCTTCGGACAATATCAAAGGCGATTTCAGCTCGAGTGTGGGACTAATTTGACTGATCCATCCGAGCCATTCGAGCCCTTAATCGAGATAAAGAGCCAACCATACCAATATCACAGAGAAGCAAAAGCCTAGAATGAGAGGTAAATATAATGAAATATATATTTCATTAATTAAAAATTTTTACATAATTTGGTGAGGTGAAGACATCAAAAGCAAATATAAAAGGATGAAGACCTAGTCTTCATTTGAAGAAAATACCACAACCTCCTCATCACTATTACTAAGGCAGAGGTGCCTCAGATCTAGCTTCGAGACCATCTTCTTCACACGTGCCTTGTAGTCCTCGAAGCCTTAGATGAACCCAGCCGAAGATGTCTCAACAAACTCATCCTCAAAGTTTGCCGAGACTTTATACTCCTTAATACATCGGAGCCTGGCCTCGGTGGGAACCTCCATTGTAGCCTCAGTGAATCCCCAACTACCCCCAGGTAGTGAGGGTCTGCTCCAAACCTCACCAACCCTCCAAAAGGAGGTGGGGCCCAGCCTAACAAGAAAAGCTTGGAACGACCCTAATGCGGCAACCTGTAGCCTCATAGTCATGACTGACCCAGTCCTTGCCGAGGACTACCACGAGTCGAAGATGGAAACTCTGACCGGCTACTTCTTGCCTCCTGGATGAGGACTGCTGCATAAGAAGATCATTTTCTTCTTTACAACCAACTTAACGGATGATGGCGATGGCTTATGACTACCAAATAAAGAAAGAAAATCTTTCTCTGACGACTACAGAGACAAGAGAGCAACTAGCAGTTGGATGGCAGAAAATTTTATCGGACAGATGGCCTATTTATACAGACCACCGATAGTGTAGATCCAATCATCAATTGCCGGATCATGCCACTTGACCAGCCCTGAAGCAACAGACTGCACGGCCCTTCATCGCACCTTTATCGGATCAAACCTATGGGACAACTCTCGAAGTATGCTTCGGGACTTACCACGACTTGCTATATGGTAGGTGCTTGGTGAGTTCAGGGGCAGTCTCTAGATTTCTTCTCTCGAGAGCATCATTCTATGACTCCTTGAGCTTTCTTCCTAATAAAACGGTGTTGGTTGCAAAATGACGCATCATAAATTTCAAAAAAATTTCGAAAGCAATAATGCGGGCATGTCTAAGAGGAAATTGGATCAGCAGTTCAACTACTAAGATAATTACTCCCTTCGCTCGAAGCCTAAAAGTCACTTCGAACTTAAGAGTGGAGAGCATATGTTGTGAGAGAGATTTGCCCACTGGGATCAATTCTCCATTGAGATGCACCCAATAAGATGTGTTGAGGCCACACCAACCATGAACTCAGGGACCACCAAATGGGCAGCCATGTTGATGAAGCTTGCGCCTAACATCTATGACTAACAAACCTCAATAGGAAAAAGGTAGAAGAGATTCCTCCTACGATGAAGGCCAGAACATGATCTAACGACTTATAGAACTAGGCCTAATAAACTCACAGATTCTGACTGGTGGCCTACAGGCTCAACCTCCATATAAAAAAAAGGTATGAAGGGGACCCTTAGATAAGAAAAGGCAAGCAATAAAGAAAGCAAAAGTACTGAGGGGCTTTCACTCTGCTTTTGCAATCTTTTCTCTTTATTATTCCCTAAACTCTAGCTAACTTAAACATTGGATGATCTTCCATTGGAATACCCAAGTGTGGATTTCTTTAGCAGATATCCTGCAGCATCGCAGATCTCAAATGACGTCTAGCTCTAATCACATCAGTATCTCATCGGAGCCTTGCGGCAATAGATACAAATATAGATATAAGTTGGATAGCTAAACTTTAAAACTATAAAATCAAAGATATTACTAAGTTGATTATAAATCGTATTAATAACATGTTAATATAATTAGATATTTTTCTTAAAAATTTATAAGTGCTATATAAATTAAATAAGATTACAAGTGGATATGGATACGGATATTAGCCATCGGGTGCTTAAATTTCTATCTATATTCGGATAGATTTGGATATGAAAATGAATCAAGATGGATATTATCTAATCTTCTCTCACTCATATAAATTAGAGAGAATGTTAAATAATTCTGATCAATAACTCATCAAACAAATTTGTTGGCGTGGTCTTCATTTATGAGACCATTTGATTGTTCAACGCAGTCTGTGCTCTTGGTTCTATGTGATCGAGGCGATCACGACGATAATCAAATGCCCCTCCCCAAGGTCGTTCCGCCGCACCATATACCAGAGATCCAACGGTTGTGATGAAGGATCCAGGATCGAACGGGGAGGTGGGCCACCGACATCGTGCGACCCCGGTCAGCCGGCAGGGCTTCTTCCGACCGCTCGCGCGGCCGCTCCCCTGCTGCCCACCTGCCAACCATGCCGTTAGTGGTCGCCAGCGCCCCCTTCTCTGCCCGTACCAGTGTCCCGGGCATCCCGGAAAGCATGCCCCGCAAGAGATCCCCATTCTCTGCCCGTACCAGTGTCCCGGGCATCCCGGAAAGCATGCCCCGCAAGAGATCCCATTATTTTAAACGAATGGTCCAGATGATGCCCCGAAGGTACCCCCTCGCCCTCCTCTCCCCTAAATCAATGAGCTGTTACGAGACCCAACGATTGTACCAAACCACTTTCATCTGCACGTGTTACACGATTATTAGTAACATTAATATCCATAATGGGAACAATTAGTTCGTGCCATTTGGCAGGGAACCTTCTAGCACTTGGTTGGGCGTCGTAGCTTTACGCTTCCCCCAAAAGAAAAAAAATATTTCTGCTCTTTGTAATTAATATATTTTATTTTTTAAAGCACGACATCGAGGCGGATAAAATGTTGAGAGGGGAAGTACGCTCCTAGAGAGAGGGAGCGATCCGTTTTGAAGATATCCACAGTCGCGGCTAGAGCGTGGAGAAAGAGAGGAAACGGGTTTCAGGTATGGAACGAGTGAAGAAAGTTTTTTCTCGCTTTTGAATTTAAACCCTCGCTTTAGAATCTAAGGTTTGTTTGTATCTCTGCGATCTAGCATGTCGTGTCGTATAATTCTTCGTTGATCTTAAATCTTCTCGATTCCGGGGTATTTTTCTTAGGATTAATTGGGTACAATTCGATCGCGTTGGAAACCCTAATTTTCTGTTTTGGCGTCTGCAGTCACGTAGGGTTTGTTAATACGTTCTTTCGCGGAGGTTTCGAATTTTTTTCTTGTTGCGTTGCATCATTTCTGTTCTTTTTTAACTATAATTTGCTCTTCTTCTTTTCCTTTACTGGATAGGCTTTGTTTCCTTTTTTTTTTTTCTTTCCTTTGTTTTAGCGGTTCTTTAGACGTTTGATGCTGTTTGATCGACGCTTTGGTTGTCTGTGTTTGGTGCCAATTTAGGTGCATGGCTGTAGATTCCTTATTTTAGGACATGGACTATATTTTAATGAATTTATAGGAATGAATTTCTGATGATTTCCATGGATAGCTCTGATTAGATATTAGCGTAATCTAAAATTACGGGCATCAACCTTTTGTACAATTTGTGACTTCTTTCTTTATGTTATTGTGTCGTATTCCATAGACCATAGTGGACACGGACGGCTGCTGCGTTAGGAGGAAAAATAAAGAAAGAAGAAAGAATAGAGCAGCATCGTGGATATGGAACGGATCTTGAACAGGGAAGGAAAAGCAAAATGCGGAAACGGCAAAAGTCGTTTCAGAAAATGTCAGTTTTAACTTTCAAGAAAGATTATGGCCTCCAGGATGCCATCTTTGATGCTTGAATGGTGTTCAAGCTCGGCATCTTAAATACTACGCGTTGAGGTTAGAAGAATGTGGCATGTTGCTGTGATCTGGGTCCAAGATTTGATGAATTTTGAGATGCTTAGGTAGGAAGTGATTGATATGGCAATATCTCATAGGGCATATGTTAACCTGGGAGTACTTCATTTTGTTGACCAGGGTCATTCTTTAATTATTAGCTTCTGACGTACTATCTATAGGTAGAAGACCTACTGCCACGGTTTTGCAATGAAGTATGTTTAGGATAAGACATATGTATAAGTTGATAGATGCCATTACTTTTACGAGAAAAATGTGATCATGCCATCGGTGAGCGATAAAAGGCTATCTCCCACATACGTAGGCCTAGGCAAATCGAAAAGAGCTATGAATTCCTATTGTGGATATCGTAATCAACTCAATTCTGGAGGCATTGGATGGAAACTCTAGTATTATGTTGCTATACCATCCATTGCAGGCCCAGGTTGTTCATAAGTTATTCAATTTGAAACTGCTGAGAGAGCAGTTAAATTGGAGTTCATACCAGAAGGATCCTATGAGATCAATACTGTAACTTAAGAAATAACACTATTGCATGTAACATGCAATTATTCTGGTATATCTTCTTTGACAGGTAGAATATGCATTTTTTTCTTTTAGCCCAGTATTTTAAAATGCATAGTGCATGAGGCTGCATATGTTCCTGCATATGCAGATGTGGTCCCTCGACTGCACTGTGTCCTTACATGCAGTTATAATATGCAGTCCTAGTGCACATGGGCCGAAAGAGAATCGACTTAGTCCTTGTGCAGCTTGCTTAGGATTGTGCAGCAGCATATGCAACTCACCTGGCATTTAGGGCCTTATATTGCAGCCCACTCTAATTTGATGCTGTGCATATTTATCAAATTCAAACCAATGGTTAGGTTTGATGCAGTCCCTTGACTTCCTGCACCAAAGCTGCCTTAAATCTATACATTTGTGAATTATATTTATGTTGACAATTTACTTAAGCTTTGCCTCCTCCTTTACACTGAATGAAAGTTTGTGAGATGATGGATTTTCAGGGTCTTAGTTCTTGAAAACATATGAATTAATGAAAGAAGATGACACATGGTGAACTTTAGTACATGACTCATCGGACAGTTTCTTTCTTTATTACCGCTCAAGCTTGTTGACGGCATTTACCAAGCCGTGCTAGTTGGATAATTGACATCTTAATTCAGTTTTCTCTTTGTTGAAGATGAAGGCTTTCTGGGGTTGTGTATGTGAAGTTAAAACCTAAATATGTTATCTCTGATAGGAACTAAATTTCTTAGCATTTTTCTGTTGTAAGTTATGAAATATAAGAATATAACACTGCTGATGTTGCTTTATGGACATTACATGATAAAATGCAATATACAAATGAATTGTATGATGCTATCACGTACTGCTTTAGTAGTTTATACTTGTGCTGGATAGATTGCTTATCACTAGTTTTTCTTTTGGTTTTTTTTTTTTTAGTTGTGTGTTTTCAATTTTTTGGATCAGTAGCAACAATTAAAATTTATAAGAGATATTAGTTTGTTGGTAGAGGGGAAAGTAGACAAACCCTGCAGCAATGTGGTTATGAATTATTGAATTAAGTACTCATTTTTTGTTTCACACAGTAAAGTATATGGGCAAGATCAAAACATTTTCAACTTTCTATCTTTATTCTAAACTAACAACGAAGCCATGCTACACTGCGATTTTTTAATAGATTTAAAAGAAAAAGGAGAGGCATTCAGTCATTAGATAATATAAAGAGGGCACACACATATCCTGATATATAAAAAATGAAAAAAATAATATCCAAAAAAGGCAAAAGGTAGGGCCTAGGAGTGCTTGGCATGGGATTTGCGTTCCGATCTCCAGGGATGCGCGGCCTGGGAGCTCGGCTTTGGAGCTTGGCATCTAGAGACTCGCATCCCGATCTTTAGGGATGCACGACTCAAGAGCTCGGAATAACTCTAGTTAGCCTCTAGAGACTTGCATCCTGATCTCCAGGGATGTGCGGTCTTGGAGTTAGGCATAGGAGCTCGGCCTCTAAGGACTCGCATTTCGATCTTCAGCGATGCATGGCTTGGGAGCTTGGCCTAGGAGCTCGGAATAGCTTTGATTGGCTTCTCGAGACTCATGTCCCGATCTCCAAGGATGTGCAGCTTGGAAGCTTGGCCTGAGAGCTCGACATAGGAGCTCGACCTCTAAGGCAACACTGTGCATTTTTCAATAGTTGTCACATGGTGAGAACTGGTTGGCCAAGGTGAGTCCATGATTTGTTTATGGTAGGCTCTGATTGATCGGTTTTGTCATACTGGCTGTGATCGGTTTTGGGATGTATCACTTACCTCCTACTTTCGAGGGGAGCTCGGCATGGCTCCAATCAATGTTTTTCACAGGCTTGTATCTTGCATGCATGATGCTTGTATCTCGGATGGCATGGAACGGTGGACTTCACGGACTTACATCTTGATCTCTAGTGATGCACAGCTTAAAAGCTCTATCTGGGAGCTCGGAATGGCTCTAGTTGACCTCTATGGACTCGCATCCTGATCTCTAGTAATGTGCAGCCTGAGAGCTCTATTTGGGAGCTCGAAATGGCTTGGTTGGCCTCCAGAGATTTGCATCCTAGTTTTCAAGGATGTGCGGCCTGAGAGCTCGATATGTTTCTGATCGGCGCTTTAGGGACTAGCATATTGCATGCACAGTGCTCGCATCTTGGATGGCATGGAACAGCGGTCTTTAAGGACATGCATTCTGATCTCCAGGGATGCGTGGCCTTAGAGCTTGATCAGGGAGCTCAAAATGGCTCTAATTGGTCTCTAAGGACTCGCATCTTGACCTCCAGGGATACCTGGCCTAAGAGCTTGGTATGGGAGCTTGGCTTCTAAGGACTCGTGTCCCAATCTCCGAGGATGCGCTATCCGGGAGCTCAGCCTGAGTGCTAGGCATGGAACTCGCGTCCCGATCTCTAGGGATGCGTAACTCGAGAGCTTGACTTGGGAGCTTGACATCTTGAGACTCGCATCCCGATTTCCAAGGATACACAACATCGGAGCTCTGCCTGGGAGCTTAAAATGGCTTTAGTCAGCCTCCAAAGACTTGCGTCCCGATCTCCAATGATGTGTGGCCTGGGAGCTCGGCCTGATAGCTCGACATGGAAGCTCAGCCTCTAAGGACTCATATCCCGATCTCCAAGGATGCGTGACCTTTGAGCTCCTTCAGGTAGGGTTAGAACTGGGCTCGAGCTGGCCCGAGGCCTATCAGGCCGGGCCGGACTTGGGCCTAAATATAGGATCCATTTGTATTTTGGGTCGGACTTGGACATACCTTTGGCCTGGCCCGAGCCCGAGCCCGAACCCAAATTCAAAAGGCCCAAACCCTCACATGCACTCCGTTTCTCCCTCTCCTCTTTCCTCTTCAAAGCCTCAGGTCTCACTCCTAGTAGAGAACAAAAAAAAAAAGGATCGCGACTCTCCAAACCCAAAACCCTCCCAATCCCTCCTATCTCCCTCGGCTCCTTTTTCTTCTCCGATTTCAATCCCTAATCTTTAACCCCAAGAATAATTTTCTTCTACTTCTCCCTTTCGTAAAACCCAACTAAAAGCCCGATTCTTCTCTTCCTTTTGATCTCTTTCTTGTTCCCTTTCTTCGATTCTATTGGTTTCTACTACTCCCTTTTCTTAAAACCCGATTATTCCTTTCATTTTGATCTCTTTTCTTCCCTTTTCTTCAATTGTGTTGATTTGTACTTGCCCTTGTTGTGGAGTGATCCGAGACATGGGTTTTGCTCCTTTGGAAGTCCAATTTGATGCCAAATTTTCTGTTTTGTTCCGATGTCTGTACTCACTCTAGATCAGTATCTCTCCCAATCCCTCCTCCCTTGCTTCCGGAGTCGAGAGGATGAGAGCGACGAGTAGTAAGGGGCAAGGAAGAGCATGTACTTGTTTGACAAGCCCCAATCGATCGATTACCATAAAGAACACAACCACGACATGATGATCTGAGTCATCGGCAATGGCAGGCTGCCACTGCCCCAGCAGCAAATGATCCTGGCCAAAAGCAGTGGAGAGGACCACGAGGTGAAGACGCCCAAGAAGCAGGCTGAGACCTAGGTCTAAGAGGAGACGCGAAGCCTCATAAGCTTCTTGCAAGAGATGGATGGGCCCGATTGGGTTTGGCCGGGCTTGAGCTTAGGCCGGGCTTGGGCCTGAGCTTTCAAAACTTTTGGGCTTAAGCCGGCCAAGGTCCGAAAAAAATTTGGGGCTGGGCTCGGGCAGAGGTGTAGTCCGACCCAGCCCGGCCCACTTCCAACCCTACCTCCAGGGATGTGGGGCTTGATAGCTCAGCATATGGTGCATCTCGATCTCCAGGGATGCATGACTCGGGAGCTTGATCTGGGAGTAGGGGTGGAATCGGATCGGATTGGATACGGGTCGGGTCAGATACGGATCCGGTCAGAAAACATCAAACCTGAACCCGACCTGTTTATTAAACATGTCAGATTTTCAAACCTGAATCTGACCCATTTAATAAACAGGTCACCCGACCTGACCCATTTAACCTATTTATTAAACAGTTAAAATGTTTATCTGATCCGATCCGACCCGTTTAACCCGTTTATCATTTAACCTGTTTAATAAACAGCAAACCTGTTTAACCAACCCGACCCAACCCGTTTAACCTGTTTAGACATTTAAACTGTTTCATAGATAAACAAAAGGCCAATAAAATTGGAGAACAAAGACCCCTAAAGATTGTGAAGTGCAAGCAACAATCTTGGATGCTTCCTAATGATGTTCTTAGTTTGAGAGGGGAAACTGATAACAATGAGCAATTAACTTACTGCCAATAAAATTAATTTACCAATGTCAAGCATTCAAATGCATGCTGATTGAAGAATTTCAGCATCAAAGTTCTTATATAATGACATAGGAGAAATATATCAGCTCTTTACAAGCATACCAAATAGAAAGACAAGTGTGAAGGAAGAATTTGACTGTTAAAACTCCCCTCGATTAGAAATCCTATTTCACAAGTGTGAAGAAGTGACCTATTGCTACTTGAACAATAAATATATCTTTCAAAGATTCCACTAGCTGAGGCTTTGACAAAAGATTATCTGAAGTGTCTGCTTCTCCAAAATTGTCCTTCCCAAGTGCATAAACTCGTTCGATATCACTAACGAGCATCGTCTTCGCCACTTCCGCCGCTGCTTGAATTATTCGAATGCCTTACAGCGATCTGTCAACAAAAGATATTTCAAAATCATCATAGCCTCCCTACACAAACCTTAAACAAACCTCCCAGGAACCCTAATGTAAATCCAAGAAAAAAATCAGTAAATCGATTACATAAATGAGACAATACATAAATGACACATGCAAGATACTATTCATTAAATAAATCGCAGGTAAACAATGATCATCAGAGAGTCAGAAACCCATAAATCAGCGCAAAAACAGTTAGACAAAAATCTCTGATTTAAACCAGTCGAGCAAAGATCAGATCACACAAACCTCTCAGGAACCCTAATGTAAATCCAAGAAAAAAATTCAATCAGATAAACAATGATCATCAGAGAGCCAGAAACCCATAAATCAGATCAAAAATAGTTAGACAAAAATTGCTGATTTAAACCAGTCGAGCAAAGACCAGATCACACAAACCTCCCAGGAACCCTAATGTAAATCCAAGAAAAAATCAGTAAATCGATTGCATAAATGAGACAATACATAAATGACTATAAAATCTCAAAATAATAGATCAGATCACTATGAAATCCTAAAAATCCTAATGTAAATCCAAAAAAAAATCTTCGGATCTAGATCGAATACCAACTCCAGAGATCGGAGGGGAACACCAACCCCAGAGATCGGAGCAAAAATCCTCGCGATTCCTTTGAGTTTGCCGTCATCGTGATGTCGGGTGTCACGACGGCTAAAGAGTAAAGATGGAGGTCAGGTCCCGACCGGCGCTCCCATGATGAGGGAGACCGGGGAGGAGCAGCATCTAAGGGAGGAGGTTGAGGAGGAGGAGGGGAATATCTAAACTTCCTCTGAGTTCCCTTCAGCACGACTGCGAACGGAGAGGAGCCCGTAGTAGACGGCCACCTATTGCTGATGGTGGGAAGACGGTGGGGGATCGTCGGCCAAGAGGAGGGATTGAATGAAAACCCTAGAGGGATGGAATGGAAACCCTAGAGGGGGAAGGGAATAGCTGCGAGCCTGGGATGGGAAGTGACGTTTCGTCCGATCGAATGACAAAGGAAGAATATAACCTGATTACACTTAAGCCGGTTAAGGTTATAAATAACGGGTTAAACGGGTTATAACCCGACCAACCTGACCCGATTCAATCCATTTATTAAATGGGTTAAATGGGTCAGTAATCTAAAATCTGAACCTGACCCGATTATTAAATGGGTTAAACAGGTCGACCCGTTTACGACTCAAACCTGTTTAACACAAGTTGAATACGGGTCGGGTTGGTGGGTCGGATCGACTTTTGCCACCCCTATCTGGGAGCTTGGCATGTCAGGACTCATGTCCCAATCTCTAGGGATGTGCGATCCGAGAGCTCCACTTAGGAGCTCGAAATGGCTCTGGTCAGTCTCTAAGGACTTGTGTTCTAATCTCCAGGGATGTGCAGCTTGAGAGCTGGCTTGATAGCTCGGCAAGGAGCTCGGCCTCCATGGATTGGCATCCTGGTCTTCAGTGTTGTGTGGCCTGGAAGCTCAAATAGCTTTGGTCGGCCTCCACGGGCCAGGAGCTCTAAATGATTTTGGTCGCCCTCCAGGGACTTGCATCCCAGTCTCCAAGGATGCATGGCGTAGGAGCTGGACCTGAGAGCTCAGCATGGCTTTAGGGATGTGCAGCCTAAGAGCTTTTAGGGATATGCATCTCAATCTCTAGGGATGCATGGCTAAGAGCTCGATTATGGAGCTCGAAATGGCTTTAGTCGGCCTCTAGGGACTCACATCCTGATTTCCAGGGATGCATGGCCTAGGAGCTTGGCACGAGAGCTCGATATGGGAGCTTGATCTCCAAGGACTCGTGTCTTGATCTCTATTGATGTGCGACCGTGGAGCTTGGCTTGGGAGTGCTGGGCATAGAACTCGCATCCCAATCTCCAGGGATGCTCGATCGAAGAGCTCGACTTTGGAGCTCAACATCTTAAGACTCGTGTCTCAATCTCTAGGGATGCATGACCTAAGAGCTTGGAATGGCTCTGGTCAGCCTCTGAGGATCGGGTCCCGATCTCCAGGGATGTGCGGCCTGGGAGCTCGGTCTGATAGCTCGGTATGGGAGCTTAGCCTCCAAGAACTCCCGTCCCAATCTCCAGGGATGCACGACTAGAGAGCTTGGCCTCTTGACTGCATGTAACCCTGAATCAGATAAAAAAATCCTAAAACCACCCTAAATAGCTGTTTAATTTTTTATATAATGCTTGGGTACATGTCACTCTAGATCACATTAAAAAAAACCTAAAGCCCCATACACACACGCACATATATATATATATGTATGTATATATATGTGTATATATGTATGTATGTATGTGTGTGTATATATATGTATGGGTGTATATATAATATATACATACATATATAAATCAAGAAAAAATTGGGGATAAGGCACTTGCACCACTGTTTGAACCCATATTGCTATCAAAATTAATCATTTTTTCCTCTTTCAAAGTTAATCTAGATAAGAGAGGGAGTAGTTTTGAATCTCAGAGGCATTCGTACGCATATGCGGATGATCAACTTCCCATCAACATTGTAGTTCTCTTTTTCAAAAAGAGAAGTTGTGGCTGAGGATTGCTGTCCCTTTTGACAACAACCCCCACATGCATGCTTCTGAATGAAAAGGGTAGATGGAAAAACATTAAGAATAGTTGGGAACTTGCGGGCTAGGGTCAATGCTTCTTGCTCAAGTGCAGAGCAAGTGCCCCCCACTGACCAAGAATAGGTGGGAAAGCTGGATGTCAAAGGATGATTCTGTTAAGAATGGATCCATGGATGCGATCCTACCACATCCTTCCAATATTTGCCATTATATTAAATGGGTAGGGACCTTTGTGAAGTTATTAGCTTTTCTGGTTCTTATCCATACAATGAATGACATATGCACAAAAGAAGTACCTAAATAGACCTATGCACAGTATTCTACCTTGCATCATTGAATAAGATTTTGCCACATTTTTCGAATGTATGGCCAGAGATCCTAAAGGTTGGATGGGAAGTGTGCCAAGCTTAAGAGCATTCCCTATTCTAGCACTCAGTCATGTCCAGAGGAAAGAAAAAAAATTTTAATCCTTAAGTCCAACTAAAACAAGACATATGACATCTAACTTTTTACCTCTTTTCTTTTTTCTTCTGATTTGATCTAGCTCCAAATGGGATCCTACCACCATTCATCACATCAACAGAAAGGTAATTGTTTCTTTACCCAACAACAATCAGGATTGCAACATATATCCTTTTTGCCCTTTTGTCATTCTAATTTCCATCGGGAGACTCCTCAAAGCACAACACACTCTGTAGTCTGTAGACTTCTGAGGAATGGACATATGTCACACTCAGGAATCTGCTGGGTTGCCCTTTGTGGAATAGACATGCATCGCACTCGGGAACCTTCTATGTTGCCCTTTAATGTATAGGATATATCTTCTAATCATTCCGTAATTTTTCCTATCTCATGAATGGTTAGAAGTGACGGCATCCATACCTTGTGTTAAACCATCTTGGTTTTTACATAATAGTACAACTTCATTTTGGTGCATGTTCATCCACTGAGTCGTGTCCAAAATATATTTCTTAAATCTTTCGTTTATAAAAAGAAAAGAGAAAGGGGTTAACCCCTGGCATTATCAATGTACATTTGCATATGTGCGTGCATGAGTACCTATGCACATGATTGTTTGCATGCATGTGCATGTGAAAACCCTGAATTGTCTTGAGGTCTTGCTTGCCTTGGTCGATCTCGGGAACTGCTTGAGTGCTCATTGGCTTTCTATTTGTGGAAAACTAGAATTAGAATTAGGCGCTGTTTTGTTGTAATTTAATTGCTTGAAATTCAAATATAGGCTTTGGAAATGCTGCAATTCCAGTTGTTTGGTTGTGTGATGTTGAAAGAGGTACATTAACCTATAGATATATTATTATTATAGCTATAGTAACTAAAAATATTATATAATAGTTATTATAATACAATCATGGCTATTATAATATCATATAGATTATAATAAGAATTATTAAGATACAATGGTAATAATAAAAAAAATTATAGGAATATCTCCTCAACTTTAATCTAATTTCACTTACACCCCTGTACTTTAAAAAGTGTCAAACTGATCCTTCTAATTATCGATATGTTCTAATGTAATCCAGCCGTCTATCTTCGTTAACAAAAGATGTCACGTGACTATCACATGATACCATTATTTATAAATAATAAAAATATCCTTATATCCATCTCCCTCCTTCCTCCTCCCTCATCCCTCCTCTCTAATTGATCCCCTCTCCTTCATCATCGGTGTCCCTTTTTCTCCCTCCTCCTTCCTCCTCTCTTTTCTCCTCATCCATTTCTCCTCCTCCATGGCAGCTCTCTTACTTCCACTCATTCTTTTTCTCCTCATCCTCCTTCCTCCTCTTCCTTTCCGATTGATCCTCTCCTCCTCTTCTGTAGCCGGCATCCTCTTCTCCTCCTCTTTCTCTTCTTTCCTTCCTCTTCACTTATTTTTCTCCTCCATTGCGGTTCCCTTCACCTCCACCCATTCCTTCAATGCCTCTCCTTCCTCCTCCTCTTCCTCCTCCTCATCCTCATCCTCCTCTGTCATTCGTCCTCTCCGATTGATCCTCTCCTCCTCTATCGCCGGCATCCCTCTTTCTTCCTCCTCCCTCATCCATTTTTTCTCCTTCATAGTGGCTCCTTCCACCTCTACCCATTCCTCTATCACCTCTCCTTCCTCCTCATCCTCCTCCTTCTCCAAGCTGTTCATAAGCCATCACCCTCCACGGTGGCCCCTCTTCATGCTCTTCCTCCTCCAAGCCCACCCATGAGGGAGGGGCATTTCTGTCCATTGGAAGAAAAAGATAACACAGCTTGTTGGTAAATGAATGACTAAACATTATTGGAACGTATCGATAACTAGAAAGATCAGTTTGGCACTTTTTAAAGTATAGGGATTATAAGTGAAATTGGACTAAAATTGAAGAGGTGTTCTTATAATTTTTCTAATAAAAATATATTATAAAAATTATAACACGATAATTATTTATAATAACTATGATATTATTTTTGTCATTTTGATAGAACAAGACCATAGTAATTGTATTCTTATAAGGGGGTGTTTGGTTGGGGGAGTGGGGTTCGGAATGAGAATGGGTGACTCCCATTCTAACTGTTTGGTTGGAAGGAGTCCGATTTCAATTCTAATTCTGAAGTAGAATGGGAATAGCCCAATTTATCTGAAACTCAAACCCCACTCTCCCCTATGGATTCAAATTTTCATTCCAATTCTGATTATGATTTCAGTCCTAAACCAAACGCTTGGGGGGATTTGGCCATTCCGATTTCGATTCCAAGTCATTTTGATTTCCATTCCGATTCTGATTCCGTTTGCAAACCAAGCACCTCCTAAAATAATTTGACATTGTAACCATTAGATTTGTTACTATCATCATAAATATAAATTTATAACATGTATTACTTTAATAACAGGTAAATTTGTATAATAGAAATTATTGTATAATTATGATTATTATTCTTATGTTATATGTTGACTATAATAGGAAACATAATTACAGAATAATAATGATTAAGTGAGTAAATTATGATCATAATAATAACAGTAAAATAATAATTAGTATAGAAATTACTTTTTTACTATAATATAATAAATATTTTTTGTTTTTAAATTTAATAAAGTTAGTTTTTTTATACAATTACACATATTATTATAATCTAAAATATATTTATAATATGAATTATAGTAATAGCCAATTATTGTATAAAGAATTATTATATAAAATGATTGATATGATTATATTATGTATATTGTAATAAGAAACATTGTTACAATTATTATTATTGAGGGGACTTGTATGAGGGCTTCGTCCAATTGCAACAAATCTACTAACTGGAACTACAGCTGACTTTGCCTGCAGAGCCCATTTCCAAGATTTGGGCTCTTTTTTGCAGTTCAAATGCAGCCTGCTGTTGCTATTGCAGGCATCCAAACAGTTGCTTTAGATGTCTGCAACTAAATTGCAGATTTGCAATTTCAACCTGCCTAAGTACAGGGAAACAATAGCCCGTTAGAGTAACTCAGGTACTATCTGATCAATAGGTTTGGTTATTGATTTTAGTGAAAATTTAAATCTGTTTACATGTTTAAGCTGTTAGACTAATCATTAATTCTGATTTTTTTTCTTGATTTGCATTTCAGGTGGTCCTTTCTTCCAATTATATAGCAAACTTTGAGGGTCAAGATTTTATGGAATTTGCAAGTGGCATGCTTAAGAATATTTGGCTGGGATTGTGACCTATTTCCTTGAAACTCCTTTGCAAATTCAATCTGAGCTCTCTTATCCCTTGTAGTTCCAGTTTATTCCAGGAATTTTCCATAAATCATGACTTCTTCTGTGCACAGCATATCTGGTAATATTTTTATACATGTAAATGTTTGACCATTTTAGCATTGCATTTGCAATCATATGCCAGATGGCTTGAATTCACTACTTTTTTGTCTTGACCATATGCTCACCGATGCTCCATCCTCTGAAGTTCTTTAAACTCCTGCTACTGGTGCCTGGAACTTTAAGCTATTACATCTAATGATGTGAAGATGGTGCTGCTTTTCAGTGAACCTATTTTATTTGAAGGATATTAAAAAAAAAATACAATAGTAGCAATACTGTTATTTGAATATTGCTGGATCTTTAAATGCTTGATTGTAGATCTTTCAGCATACTATGTCAAAACTGAAGAAGTGCTGTTGTAATCCACTGCCCCTGTTGCTTTTTCATTGTCTTGTCTTGTTGTTCTGGATGGTGGCTTAGGCGTATGGATGATCGCTTGGGCATTATATGAGATCAAAATATGCAGGCAAATCTTGCCTAGACTGCCATGATGTGGTTGCTGCTTGTAATGCATTTGCAGATGATCTGAGATATATTGTACTGTGTTGATTGATTTTGATTCCTAAAGGATGAATGGCTTAATTGATCACTCAGAAAAAGAGAAGATGTGGATGCTTGTCAAGAGATTAAATCATTTGGGCATGCTTCAGTTGTATTTAGAGAGATGGACATCAGTCATGGTAATTGAGATAACGAGACTTGGATAATGTGATTTGATATGGAAATAGGATTGTCATGACAGGAGGAACAAAAAAAAGGGAGAAAAATGGAGAGACTTGGCTTCTGGATACAATTTTCTTCTAGATGTGAGATCTGTAGAAAATTATGTAGATTAAACCCTAGATGTCTGATACCAGGACTCAGCTGTATAGCCTAGTATACCTATGCAGACAAGATGCGCCACATAAGGTTGTGGGTTCTGTGCCTCACATTGAAGCACATCCATTTGACATGGGTTCCATGAATTTGGTTGCAGAGAGAGGTATGGAAGCTGGAGGCAGGGAGAGAGAGGACTCTAGGTGGTGATATGGCACCTTGCTAGGTGGTGGGCTGAAGGTGGCCATATAGGCTAGATGTGACAACCCATGCCCAGATGAGGTCGTCAGTTGATGGAGATGGCTTGCCAACCTTGATGTAGGTGATCAAGTGTGGAGCAGGAAGGAGGCGGTGGACTTGGTGGGGCACCTTTTGGGGTGGGAAAGGGATCACAACATCAGTTTTTTTCCCTCCTGCCACAATGCCTGTACTTATTAAAGAAGAACACTTGATGGATGGTGGTTGTTCCATCAATCAGGTTAACTTGAAACAAATTAACTTCCAATAGCTGTTTCAACTTATTTAACAAATAGGGCCTGTTGATTGAAAAATTCATTTTCAGCCCCTTGTTCTAATAAATTAGAACAATTGAACTTTAGATCCCTGGCTTGTGCATAAAAGAAAGCAGCCCGTATGGATGTGTGTAAACCAATGCTTAAGTGTGTATAAAATTGACACCAGGGAATTAAAGTTAAATGAAAATGTTCAGGCCCTAAGCATTAAACAACAGTCAGATGACTTGTCTATATTTGGATTTTTTTGGGCTGAGTCCCCCCTATCCTAAAATTTGGGTTAACTTGGACCTGGCTCCTGGTAACACCCAAATCCAATGCCTAAACATTTCTTTGTAATACAGCCCTTGATCTAAAAGGTTCCTTGAGACTTATCAAAGTAGACAGTGATCACTACTGAAGATGAGACAAGAAAACTTTTGTTGCTCAACGATGATATGACAACAAGATGGACCTGGCTCCTAGATACAACCAAACCCAACACCTAAACCTGACTGTGTAATACAGCCCTTGATCAAAAGGAATCAGTCTATATTTGGATTTTTTTGGGCTGAGTCCCCACTATCCTAAAGTTTGGGGTTAACTTGGACCTGGCTCCTAGTAACACTCAAATCCAATGCCTAAACATTTCTTTGTAATACAGCCCTTGATCTAAAAGGTTCCTTGAGACTTATCAAACTAGATAGTGATCACTACCGAAGATGGGACAAAAACTTTTGTTTGCTCAAAAATGATATGACAACAACATGGACCTGGCTCCTAGATACAACCAAACCCAACACCTAAACCTGACTGTGTAATACAGCCCTTGATCAGAAAGGTGATTCCTTGACACTTATCAAACTAGACAGGGATAACTATTGAAGGTGGGACAAGAAGACCATTTTGTGTACTCAAAGATGATACAACAGCAACTTATCTCTTTTGAACTTTAAAACATCCTAAAAGACTCGCCAACTTATGCAATATACAGGAATTTTTCTTGAACCTTCTCTCGAAGAAAAGAATGGAGAGAGAAAGTGATTTTAATCTTGGCTGGACTATGGGAATAGTGTGCGCAGGGTTGGGGATGTTATGTCCGGTTTACAGTCTTGGAATCTGCAGATAGCACTACACCAGCTTCACTAATTCACAACTGTTTCTGAGGCATGTAGATATTGTTGGATGCACTTCTAGTCTTACTATCATATGATTTAGTTTTCTGCACGGTAAAGTTGATATGGTTCTATGGCCGTCCTTGTTTTCCTTCTTTGTTTTGGTGTGGAAACTTTGAGTGCTGTTCTGTTGGATTTTTCATTTGTTTATCTCATTTGATTTATGCTATTTATCTAGCTTTAACATTGGACTTAGTCTTCTTGTTCTTTTCATGTTGTATATAATGATCCAGATGGTGGACGACCTGATGAGCAACAAAAGCAGACACGACCTGAGGTCCAGCAACAAGCTCCTGCAACTGGAAACTTTCAACCTGGCATGGCAACACCGGTTGGGTACATGATTTCTCCAGGTCACCTTGAAGCAGGACATGCTGTGGTACTGTTCTTAGACCTGTTTATAGGGGCAGATACTCTTCATTTTTTCACTTTTGGGCGAACTTGCCACTGACTGTCTGAGACTGAGGATGGGGCTTCTTGTTTTGTTCTCACTCTGTTAGGTAGAAAGGTTTAGTGTCAATTTCACAGACCTCATGGGTATGCTGAACTGTGTTTTTCCCTCTCTATTCTTATATCAAGGTTTATTGTTATATTAAACACTTGCATGCCTTGTCTCTGCATATGGAGGAAAGCTGACTTTTTCACATTTTGCTTGTAGTCCTTCAATGTCTGCCCGAATTATGTTATGTCTTGATTTCCCCCTGAACAATTAGTCATCTCTATTCCAGGCATTGTTCTCCATTGAAGGTTCAGTGCTTGAAGTTTTTACAATGAAAATAGGAAGTAAATTTATTGCATTTTGGTGCCAAGTCAATAAGTTACTTATACCATTTTCTTGGTGTCATTTCCTGTTAATGGTGTTACATGGATCCATTGGAGTAGCAGGCAAGGAACATGATTTTATTATGGGGTGTTGAAAATTAGCATTTCCAATATTTGGATTCCTAAGGGCTGCTTAGTTGTCTATGAGGTTTCTTAAAACAAATAATTACAAAACCTAATTCTCTGTAAAATGTTTTCTGAATTACAAGGGAAGACCTATTTTCCACAAACTCAATTTTCAGATTTTATGACCTGCCAGTTTTTATAGATAGATTTTGTAGAAGTAACCAAACAAGTCTTTTGATGGAGCTACAGATCTATCAACGAATGTCCACTTTATCCCAATGAGGTTTTGACATGCCTTCCCTTATTGGTCTTTTTAGCGCCCAACCGCATCCCCCCCCCCCCAAACCCTCGCTACCCAAAATAAAATAAAATAAAGAAGGAAAAAAAAATCCCTGGTCAATAAAACCTGGTGTTATCAGAAGCTTGTAGTTCTAGTTTTACAAGCAATACAGTCTAGATTAAGTTGTATATTAGAGAAACACTGAGATGATCAAGGAAGGTGAAACCGGAACTGAGACCTGTACTGGCCGACTGGTGGTACGAGTCGATGTGGGTTTGTATCGGACTGGACCGGTACAAACCGACAGAGAAGAAGGGAACCAGGGAGGAGGAAAGAGAGAAAGAGAGAGGGGGAGAGAAAGAAAAGGAGAGAGGGGAAGCCACTAAAAAGCCGCCGGAGGGCCTCTGGCTGGCCGCTATGGTTGTCGAATGGTGCAATGGAGGCCTACGGCGCCGCGAACAGCAAACTCATTGCTGGTTCACTATTCATCGTCGTTTTAAAAAAAAACATGATGAGTGAGCAGGGGCAGCCGCCCCTATTCTATAGCCACAGCTCCATCTGCACGTTTTCCGCCGTCCAATGGCCACAGCAGCCACCTGACGCCCTCCGGCAGTCTCTCCGCCGGCTGCGCCTTTCTCTAGTACCATCGCTCCCCTCTCTCTCTCCCTCTCTCGATTAAATGTTCTGTTGGGCGACATCGAGGTGTGGAGGCCTCCGCAACCCTCCGACAGCCTCAGCGGGCCACCACCGGCCTCCATCGGCATTGTTCCCTCTTTCCTCCCCTCCTATCTCTCCCTCTTCCTCTCTTTCCCTCTCCCTCTTCCGGTGTTCCGATTTTCTCAGCCAAACACTCCCGATTTGCCCTCGGTATGGCTTGGAATGCTTGAGCAGTCCGATTCGGGACGGTTCAGTGAACCTTGGAGATGACCATGTAGAAATATTATGACAAGAAATCTGCAGCTCCCTATCAGTGAAGAAATGCCATACTTTGGCAGGTGAACCATTGGAGAGAGGAGGCTTGTTTTCCAAAGAGAAGAACTAGCATAGCCCACAAATCTCACCAAGAACAAAGGAATGAAGGGAAGAGAGAAAGAAGGAAGAATGAAAATCACTGACTTAATGTCGCACTTTGTTCCTTTGTGGTGGTTCTGGACCAGCTGCTAAAGAAGGGAGTAATAGGAAATTCCCACACAATTTCAGTGTTATCTGTCTGATATTTCTTATTTACTAAATTGCTCCCTTTTTCTAATTTTGGGAAGTTGTGAAGGTCCTGGGCGATGCTTTGCAATTATATATTTTTTTGATTCTTGTATGGTATTAATGTGGCTATGAGGTTACATTTTCTTTTTTTTTTTCTAATGTTCCAGTAAGCTGATTCTAAACTTTCAGATTTTGTAATTTTGAACATTGAAGAAAGCAGGCATTATTTTTGATTTTGCCTACACCTCCACGTTGCTCTGTTTATATGTTTACTAAGACTTGCACATGTGTATGTGTATGACATCTGTCAGAATTATGCATTTTTTGAAGAGA
>KE504654.1:2471003-2486380 GCA_000441515.1 Elaeis oleifera | reverse complement strand
ATTAATATATTATATCAATATTATATATATAATATCATATTATATTTAATATTATATATTATATTTATGATATATATTATATTATATTATTAATCATATTATTGCCATATTATGATTCAATGATAACTTTAAATTAGAGTAAAAATATCTTATTATACTTTATATTTATATAATAAAAATATCTAATGTATTACTTTTATTTTGTCTTATTTTTTAATCAAAGTAAATATTTATATTAATAAATAATATATTATAAGTATAATAAAAATATCAATTCTATAATAATAATTAATATGTTTTTATAGAATTAATAATTTATAGGATTAATAAATATATTTTTATAGAATCTATTAATTATCAATATATTAATAAATATAATAATATTTTATTTATAATATATTATATATAATTAATAAATATATTTTATAGAATATATTATAGATAATTTTTATATTATATAACCAGTGATCTTAGATTCTCATAAAATATAAAATAAGATAATCATGAATATCTGAAGATCTTTAATTATCGGGATATAACCTACTAAATATCATGATCTTAGATCATTGATAATCAAATTATCATAGGATTCAGATCTCATAAGGTCACCGTAGCGATCTTTTTGGATCGCCAGGTGCTATCTAAAGGATCGTTGCTGCAGGCATTAGTGAGGGCAGTTACGTTTTGCGACCAAATATATATATATATATATACCCCGTTCTCGTTATGAGGTGCGGGGCCCCCTTCTGTTCGGGCCGGGGTGCCTCCCTTCAGTTCCTGTTCTTCAAAACTTCCAGGCTTCGTCTTCACAGCTGGCGGTCTCCATTAACCCCTTGCTCCCTTCTTTCCCTATTGGTAGCACTCCTCCAAGCGCTTCTCTCTTTAAGCCTCTTCCCCCTTCAACCTGTGTCGATGGACGCTCTAGAGAACCATTCATATAAGCCCACCATGAAGCCCAAACTCTCTCATATATCATGCTCTGTACTTGTCCAACTTAACTGACCCCTATTTAACCTCAAAGCATCAAGGAAGTTGGGTTTTCATCTATTTATGAGTTCCTTCATTTCATGTACTATAAATTTATCTACTGATATAATTGAGAGCCCCCCATGCTGTCCATTTGTACTACTCTACATATGATGTGCGAAAGAAAGAAAAGGTAAGCAAAAGAGTGCAATATCTGTGTGACAGTGGTCATTTTTGTCAAACAGTTAATATTTGTATCAAAAGGGGCATCGATCCTTGACAATAACAAGAGGGGTGCTTCCAAATTTTCCATGGCCACCATTAGGCGAGGTAGAGATGGGCCTCGAAGCGGTTTTCCTGGTCCACGACCTGGTGTGAGGTGGGGTCGACAAGGATTTGGCTAATGGTGTCCAATTCCTCCTTTTTTACTTGTAAATAGAGTATGTAATTTAAGCAAAATCTAGTATGTGGTATATATATATATATATGTGTGTGAAAATATGAACTAACTTAATTATATGAAATTTAGAGACAGCAATGATGCCAGAATTGCTGCAATAAACGATGAATACTGGTAATGATGCAAGGCATAAGATCAGCATGGTAAAAAGGGAAAAATTTCGGTGGGATTGTTGGTAAAATTAGGTGAAGCAATGCTGGATTAGGAGACGTGGATGTTGTTTGCAAAAGAGAGCGCAACCTAACGCGGATGTGACAACATACTTGGGTGAGAGGACCCACATGGATGTGACAAATATACTTGAGCTGGCGGCAGTCACATGTCATGAAGTATATGATTTGGCCCATTTAACATCATCATGTGTCATAAGTATGTTTTCAAGGAGAAAGAAAAGCATGGATTGGAAATAATCCAGAATTATTAGCATGACTGTATGGCAATGTTGAGAAATTTTCTGTTTTAATGATTAGAAGGATGAGACCGGTGTGTAATGCATCGCATTGATGATATAGATAGACATTGATTTGCTTATTAACATGAGAAGACAAAATTAATACCTAGAGCGGTGTTCGGAACTTGCATTAGCTAAACTTGAGCTTAACTTTATTAACTAGCCTATAACATGCGCGGTGCATGAGATGTAGATTTTTTTTCATTTACTCAAACTATTCTTGAAATATAGTATAGAAATATGATAACTTAAACAAATAAAGGTTTCGATAACCAAATTCCTATTGCACATTAAATAATTAAATTTAATGATGGATGAGTTCTACTTATGAATAAAAATCATATTTATAATTATCCAAAATATTAATAGCATTATTATTACGTACATTAATGTAGCGAGCGGAGAACTTGAAGCACCATTTTAGTTATATCATAAGGCATGATTGGGATTAGACAAATTAGATTTGCCCCAACATGAAAAAAAAAATAATTCACATGTGGAAATATAGAGTGCATATCTCTTCCAACGTATGCAAATTTGTTGTCTTCTTTGCTTCCGTGCAACAAGTGCTATTGGCTAACTTTATCTTTATCTTTCTACCTCACACTATCATAAACACTAAAAATTGCTCATACGAATATTCTAGATCTTATGTCTTTCCCTACCCTATTTCTCTCTTTTTTTCTAAAAATTAAATAAAATGAACAATGTATTAATTGCACATGCATGTAGATGTGCCCATATGAATATATATGTTTTATTTGGGGAAAGTGTAGGTAGGTAGTTTGAGCTTAACCTAGTCAACCACAAGTGAGTTAGGCAATTATTAAAGTTGCCTCATTCACTAATTGCTAGTCCTTAGCCAAACATAATGCTAAAAACAAGTTTGTCATAAATGGCCTGTTGAATATACATCCCCTTTGTGGCTTCTTTTTTTTTTCTTGAAAGATCTCAATTTAAAGATAAAGCCATATTTTACAATGGTAATTATGAGCTTGAGATGAATGGCTTTTCTTTCTTGGATTTACTGTAGCGCACCCTTTTTTGAAAAAAACCGAACTTTCCTTATGATAAAAGGAATTTGCAAATAGTCGGTTTTGTTAATTATCTATATAAATTGCCTGAAACGTAGTATGTACTGCTACTTTGATTTTATAGGGTGCTAATGAAGAATTATAAAGAATAAGAATAATATTTAAGAACCATTTATTTAGCAACATGTAGCTTCAACTTGTTTCTTTTCCTGTTATGGAATTTTGCTTGAAGAATCTCCTTTTTTTTTTTTCCTAATCCTTATGCTGTTAAATTAATTCTACATGTCTTGCCCTTTGAGGCTTAAATCGCATGTTATTTGTGTGACTATAATCTGACCAAAGATGATGTGGACACCTGCCGATCAATAAGACCACGTTTGGACACAATATTGATGGTATGTTGACCAACGAGCTTTTCCGTTTCAGTTGACCAGGGTCAAAAACCCTCCAAGCCACAAAAGAGCAGCCTAAATTATATATTCATCAATGTCACTTTCAGAAAATTCCAAGTAGCATTGCTCCACTTGACATGGAGAAGAAAGGTTCATCATGTTCCACCAAAATGTTGCACCTATCATGCCTTAGCAAAAGCAATGGAGTTGTCATTGCTTGTTCTCCTAATCATCTAAATTACATGCAAAATATATGCATGCTCCAAGTAATGCCTTCTGTTTTATATGTGTCTCAAACAAACTTCACAGAATTCTCAATATCTTGTCTATACTAAAACTTTGTCTGCCTTCCATCAGTAATATGTAAGCCTGAAACAAAGATTCACAACAAATTCTAGTTTGGATCTCAATCGGTTAATCCCCCTCTCAAGGTATTTTAGCTGTTTAATAGATAGATATACATCCATTAAGCCAAGTAATTTAAGAAGAAATTGGTAAGAGGACAAACATGTTGGACAGAAATCATAGATAGCTTTCTTAATGGCCTCATATCCTATTTATGGACCATCATGCATGGTTAGTATTGTAAAAAAATTAATTTGTCCATAGAAAAATGATGAAGACTATCTAAATAAAAAGAGTAGTAAGAATGAGGAGCAATGACCCAAAATATAATCTATAGCAACCCCTTATGATTATAGGTGTGCCCTCTTCGATGGTGGGACACAGATATGAGCATGCCGGAACACCTACTCCCCTCCCCAGATCCTCTTCTCTTGATACCCAAGGTATAAGGAATGAATACACGAACTTTACCTGTAGTTAATCCTCCCATCTTTCAAACTTAAAACTTTTCCATGCATCAAGTTATATCTACAAACAAATCCTTCATTTGATGATTGAATGAGAGAGAGAGAGAATGCCTTGTATTATGAAAGAAGCATGCGGATAACAATCTAGTGACAAATCTTGGTTCATCATCAGAAGCACTCCCCTTGGTTCTCTAATCATGGATCCATGCATGCAGTAAGCTCTTCTTGGATCCTTAATCATGGTTCCATGCAAACTTGATTAATTCATCCCCACCAATGCGTCACCACCTAATCCATGAAATACTTAATGTGTTAGATCACTTGCTAAGAAGCTTTTGTGCAAGTCCCTCAAACCCCACACCTAACACAGACAACAATTTTTATTATTAGCATTCTCCTCTTGGAAACCTCATCATGGGTCCATGCATGCAACAAACTCTCTCCGAAACCTTAATCATGGTTCCATGCAAGATTGCTTGATTTATCTCCACAAGTAATCTCCCATTCAAACCACCGCTCACGAAAATAACCCCATTTAGGTAGTACCTAAATTCTAAAATCCCACATCCAATGGACGCCCATGCACGTTCATTGGAATCCTTAGTAAAATCTCTATGTAGAGCGATGGATGGAGCAAAAGAGCTTTGAGGTGTGGGAAGCACGCAAAGGCAGCACAAACACCGAAGAACACGCGCGCCGCGCCCCAGGCCATGGTGTCCCACCTCCACCTAATGGTGGTCGTGGACCCCATGGCCTTCTCTTCCATTCCCCACCCTTTGTTAAGGGTGGGGAAGCTGTGAAAGGGACCTCCACATTTGTTAATTTGCAGGATCACGCAATGGATCTCGGAGGGGCATGCCTTAGTTGCACTACTAAGGCAGTCCCCTTTATCCTATCACCTCCCCATGTACTACATATCCTCCTCTCTACTTTTGGCGAAAGGAAGGAGAGGGAGACACATGGCATGGAGAGCCATGGGAAAAGTGGCATGAGCCCTCATCATGCCACCAAGGAGACAGGAAGACACCTATGTGAGCCTCTGTGGCCATTGACTCTCCCAATGCCCATCATGACCCATTAATTGTTGTTGTTGTTGTGTTGCAGTGATAGCTAAGTAGAGTCCATCGCCAAGAAGAGTTTGGTTGGGTCTTTCTTGTGCTTGGGATGCTTTCTAGATTGATGATAAAGCTAAATGTATGCATGTCAACCTTAGGAAAACTAGTACCAAGTCCAGTGCTTTTGCTCCCCCTCCAACAGCCTTTTCACACATTCCTTCTCTTTCTGAATAAAGCTAATGACAAGCTTGGGAATGAAGGGAGAAGGTGGCCAGCACCTTGCAGTCGCAAGAAAATATATATATATATATATATATATATATATTGAAAGTGATGGTTGGTGTGGGTGTGCGTCAGGCCACAAAAGTGGCTTTAAGGCCTCTTTGTTTTACGGTTTAACGTTTTGATGGTACACCACTACTTGGAATGTGCCGCCTGTTGCTGATACACAGTCTTTGATAATTTGTCTTTAACTGGATGACCAGGGCTGTAATGTTTCCTGGAGTTGAGATCTACTCTTGGACTTCAAGTCAGTTCGACTTTTTTCTCCTCCTTTTACCTTTGGATGGTTAGAACTAACAAGAATATCATATGCATGAATGTAACTATCTAAATAGACTTTGATCCAAACACAGGGACTTTATGACTACTCATCACTTCACCATCATGCTAATGTCAAGCTAAAACTATCAAATTTTTTGGCCCTTTTTCTAGCGAAGTGGTCCATATGTTGCAAACCGAAGACGCTAGCTAGCTACCATTTTGGAAATATTTTGGTAGAATTGTCTCAATTGACTCGGTGTGTGATGATACAGAGGTTCACATCCATTGACCTAGAATGATAAATTGGTGACAAGACATTAATCTATTTTGATAGATTTGAGTCCTTATCAGCTGTTCCTTTTAGTTTGATTGATTACTATGTCAAGATAAATTCCAACATTATTAGCATAAACCGTTACCTAGTATGATCAGTGAATGAATAGAGAAAACGCATTATGTGCGTGCTTAGAAAGTTCACTAAGGATGCGTGTTAGACCCCATCAGTTCATTAATAAACTCTGTTAATGGGGAAATATTGGCCAATCTTTAGGCCCAGAAAGATGTTAAACCCTAGAAAAAAGCTCTATCATGCGTTGCCCCCTAATCCCAGGTCCAACGCTTCCACTAATTCATTGTGCCCGTATAATAATATATCCTAAGATCCACTCATTTGCTTAGTGGTAACTGGTCGGAATTGTTTAGTTGAATTGTGGACTTGACTGACCCTAATTATATTTAAACATATAGACCACATCTTGTGTAATACTATTGTATGATTTTTTTAATGAAATATATCTACATAGTAGACCAAGTGATCAATTTTAAATGAAAATATATAAATATAAAATAATTAATTAACCTCTAATTGTACATAATAACATATATTAACCTTGGCGATGGACAATCCATGAGTCTTTACAAATATACTTTCAATTTTATTTATCTATAGTCTCTATTTATCTCTTCTTTGCAAGTTTAATAACTTCATCCATTCAATAGACAGACTAGAGTGAAAGGGGTTAGAAATATTAAAACTAGCTGGTATAATTAGCAACAATATTGTTTTTAAAGGAGACTCCTTTGAGTCGATAAACTGACTCAAAACTTTGAGTGTCAACTTAGTTACTATATATTTGTTGGATAACTTATCGACCCATCAACTCGTCATGAAAAACTATGGTACACGAGCATAAGTCAAACTTTTCCATTCTTTATGTTTAGTTGATATAATATCATAGCACATCTAATACATGTGATTATTTAGCATACAACTTCGACAATCATACATAGCTGCACAAGAACATGCGCTACTTAATTTAGTTAGCAAGTCTCTTTGTTGTCACGGGGCAAAAAAGAAAAAAAAAAGATAAAATCCTAATTCTTAAAAAGCCCATTTGGTAACTTTTTATATGGTGTGTTTTAATTTCAAAACTTAAAATCGTAAAACAAAAACTTTTTGCAACACTCTATTTTAGTTATCATGGGCGAAATTCTTGAAATTTGTAGTAGACAATTTTTATATAAAAGAATAACATAAAAGATAAAAGAGTTATGTACTTTCACTTTGGCTATCTAAACCTCTCTGTTTATCATGATGTAAACTCTTGGAGGTATCTCAACTCATAAAAGCAGCTCCATAGTGGACCCTAGAATGCCATGGAGTTTATATGTGAGGATAAGGGAATTGTGTGGTTTTCTCTTTTTCTCTTTTTTATCATTTTTACGAGTTATGACTATAATATTTTATCTTAAATAATAAATTTCACATATTGTGCTTCATTCTACAAGAAAGAGACACAAAAGAAATGCACTTCTTAAAATTAAATGTATTATTTATCATATTACATTAACAAATTAATAAAAATAGTTCAGGATAGAATGATCAAATCAATAAAACAACAACTCTTGAAATAGAAATCTTAAAGCCTTTTCTTTTGAAAATTTGGAGTGTTAGGATCCAATTGAAAGCCAAAGAGAGGTTCATTTTGAATCTAGATCTACTGTATCTGCTTAAAAGACTTCATTAACACCATGAGTTGGCATATCTTTTCAAAGAGATTTTGCTACAGTGCTCCAAAGGATATTTTAGTTATTTTACTATTATCTATTTCTAATCATTGGATTAAATATGGATCATTCAAATTTCTATCAGTTGAAGTGCTAATATGCATGGCTAGTATGATAAATATTTCAAAGATTAGTATTATTTCAATATTGAAATTGATAGCAAGTTCTTTAATTAAAATTTTTTTTTTTTTTGTAAAAGACTTCTCTATGGGCTACCAAAAGCGGAGGGGTCGTGGGTGTTGGGGGAGGTGGGATCGATGATGGAGAAGTGGCGGAGAAGCCCCTAACGAAGGGAGGCAGAGAAGCCACAAAGGGAGAAAGAAAAATAATAATAATAAAATATTATTTTTAAAAATAATAAAATATATAAAAAGATAATATATAATATCTTAAATATTCTTTAAAATAAAATATTGTAAATGAGCACCATAACAAAATCCTTTTCAAAGTGACAAAATCAGGAACATGCTCGAAGCCTTTTTTTTCCATTGCCTTCAATATATGTGTGAATATTTATTTCCTCAAAATATATCTTATGATTTTTTTTTTGTGGATTTTGTATAAAAATTTACTTAATTATCAACTTTGAAAAAATAGATTGGCTTGAATAATTTTATCCCTTTGCCTAAATAGGAAATTGGGGATAGTCTAAATAAATTTGTATTGGAAAGGCATTCAATAAATATTTGCAATCCATCTCATACTTGGATTCAAGAACAAAATTATCCAGAAATTCCTAAAGATGTACCATTTTACTAAAAAAAAACCTTTGTTTTTACTGCAAACCGAATAATTAAGCCAGTTTTGCATACAAAATTTGCTTCTCTCCTTTGTGCCAAGCATGACATTTGTAAAGGCCATTCTAGTAGATACGAGGAAGAGAAAGGGCAATTTGCTAGGTGGAAAGATGGGCGTGAAAGATATCTGCTGGCCTGGGCTCTAGCAGGCGTCTGAGCGCCCATCTGGGCCCTGGAGATCCTGCGTAAAGACACGGATCCTCCCACCGCTTTCAGCACGCCTGCATATATGTATACATTCCACACCTGCCAACCCAAGGAAATCCCCAGCCCCTTCTTCCATGGGGCCCACTCCACTCTCTCTCCAAACCCCCAAAAAAAACAAATTGCCAATAGTGTTCACCACCACCTCCTCCTCCTCCTCTGTTGATCTCAAATCATAGAATATGTTGGACAAAGTTCTTATTGGTTACCCAATCAGTACTTGATTTGTCTCTTTAACAATACTATGAACATTTTGAAAGTTTTCTATTTGCAAATTTATATATCATCATCATCATCTTCAATCTTCTATTAAAATATCATGAAATCGAGCATATGACTCATTGGACTATTTTAACCTCGCAAGGAGAATATTGATGTCAAAGGATTTTGATGGTGATTTTTATTGAATATCTCTGGCAAAATAGGAATTTGCTGAAAAGAGGGGATGAGAAAGAAGTTGTGGGGTAGATCAAGAAGGCTGATGGAAGATTTTACAATGCTGGTATCCATTTAAAAAAAAAAAAATGATTGTCTATGTCTCTGAAATATTGGGACAGTAGGGGTACTGCAACTTTCTAACAATTGTGTTTCTTCTTTCCTCCTCTCCAAGGAGAACCCATGCCATGGTGGTGGTGACCTGGTGTAACTATTCTAGGTGAGCATCCAAGAACTGAAAATGGAAAAGGGAAAAGAACAAGTGAATGTTACTCCAGATGTATGAATTTGATACTTGAAGATGTTCTATGTAGAATCAAAAATCAAATTCTCCTCAAGGTCTTAGGAAAAGTACATCAAAATGCTGGCAGGTACTTGGAAAAATGGTGGTAAACAGTTGTCATGGCATTTCTTAGATAGTTAGACTGTATAAATTTTGTGTGTGTATGTATGTGCATTTGTGTGCATGACTCTACACATATAATAAATTTTGTGTGGTGTACTGGTGGCATTATAGACATGCTTCTTCAAGGGCTGGAAATAGCTGCATAGGTTGAGAACTGACAATTGTGAGTTACTTCCCTTGATTAATTATATCTACCAAATGGCATTCAAAGGTATCAGGGACATGGAAGAGCAAGCACTAAAGCTTTAATTGCATCACTGTCGGTATGGAAAAAGGAGGCTTCATTGGTAGAAATTGTAATGGATGTACGAACGATTAAGTAGACACAACTTAAAGCTAACTTTTGGAAGATGAGTTTAGGGCATATTTAATTGAGGGAAGTTGGGCTTTAAAATGAATCCAAATGCATCCTTAATGGAGATATCACTGTATATAGATGCATATGTGTGCATGTATACATTAGGATGTATAAGATATTATTTAATGGATCTTATAGATGGAAATTGATTGTTTGATATTGTAAAAAATATATATCTATAACCGATTTTATAGCAATTCATAGGATTTGAACCGAAGGGATGCATTGTCAATAGAGAGGTACAAACCAACTTAACTAGCCGGTACTGGCTAAATTATTTTATGACCAATTTTTAAAAAATTATATGGCAGAGGCTGTCAGATGCATCGAAACACTCTCTGCTGGAAATGAGTATCCAAGAACATATCAAAATCCAATTTAAGATGCAGTGGAAATGCAACTCCTCTGGCGCTCTGCTACCACTTAAGGAGGAATGTCCTGTCCTGAAGCAAGCATGCTGAGGCCGACATCTAGCAAGCCTGCTGAAATTGAATTGATGTTTCTACTTTGCACAATCAATTTCAGACTTCGATTGTTCAGAGATGGCACCCCATTCCCACTCTCAAATTCCTCTGTCACATCATCCTCTCCTTATCATGTTTCGGGTTGTCTTTGTCTGTGCAATAAAGAGAACTTAGCTGAAAAAAAGTCTTGAGCGGACCTTATGTTTCAGCTATGAGCTACCCCAATGTAGCGCAGCTCACCTCCTGTACATTCCTCACCATCTTCTAATAAAATCCGGATGGCTTCCTTAGCCTCTCTTATCATCAAAAAAAAAAAAATAAATATATATATATATATATATATATAAAAATTAAATTGATCAACTTTAAACTTAGATCCGATCAAATCAAAATTCTATATTAAGAGTCATATATTAATTATCCAAACTATTAAATATGATCTACTACTTTAAAATTACTTACACACAAAAAATCATATGATTTGAAGACCTCTAGTCTATGCATCGAGTAATCAAAAATTGGACAACCTAAATAAAATTGAATTAAAAAATTTTTTGATCACTTAATGCATAGATCAGAAATTTTCAAATCATATAATTTTTGGTATACAAGTAATTTTGAAATAGTAGATCACATCCAACGATTTGAATCATCGATGTAGAACCCCTATTATCTAATTTTAATGTGATCGAATCTGAATCTAAATCTGTTCAATCTTATCTAAATTGTTTTATATATATAACAGCAATTGGATTTTGTTATTGATCATCTTTTAGAAAGTCCTTCAATTATTTGTGCTTGCAAAATCCATGTTCATTATCAGTGAATTTAGTTGTCACTGGTGTATGTTATATAAAATATGAAAAGTATGTTTTGGCCTTCATTGATTTTTTTTTAATATCTACAAGAAATTTTGATAGTCTATGACAAATTAATTGACTGGCTACCTTTGCAATATCACTGTATTGGAGCATCGAAAATTGGATTTATGGGACTAAAAATGTGTTTGCTTCTTTGGAGGCCTCTTGTATCTATCGGAAAGGTAATCGTCAAATTGTTTTTTTGGAGAGGGAAAAAAGCCAGGTTTGTATGATACGATTATCTTATTTCCTCTATCACAGGTTGGCTGAGGTGATGACTTTGATTATATTTATGCTACTGCTTCTTAATAATTTTCTAATACCCCTAATGAGTCTAAAAAGTCTCGAGTTTGAGTAGCAAACTTAAGAGCTACAGCCATCATCCATGTATTACCCGATCGCTCTAGCAAAGCCGAGCAACAACCTTGTGATAAACAAATGGCCACGATTCGAGAACTGATCTTTGAGTTCCTAAGATTCATCCTAGAGCTCGAAAATATCCCAACTTAAAAAAAATTATATAACATTGAAAATAAGATTGATGCTGGTCATCAAAAAAGATGCAATGCTGTTCTATGGATTCGATCAGATAGAAAAATGTCCTCAACCTGTTCAATTTGAATCTCCAAATAAATATTAGTAAAATATAAAAAATTGAAAATAAGGCTCACTTTTCATCTTCTTTCATTTATCATCATAAAACCAAATACTGAACTTTTATTTATAATGATGAAGTCCATCCTTATACAATTTAGATTGAATTTTCTTCTAATTTTAATAGAATCCATTTTTTAAAATAAATATTAGTAGAATAAACTTGAAAAAGCTAACATTTTATAGGAGATAGATCTCATTTTATATTAATTTGTCTTATGTTACTCCATCTAACTCCTCTTATATTAGGAGATATGTCTAATCAAAATCTGTTTCGAAAAGAAAATTTTCAATTTTTTAGCCCATTTTGGAGCTTAAATAATAGAATTTGAGTTTGATTGCTGAGTGAGTCGCCTTCTAAAAGGCGATGCCATATTGTAGATCTCAAAAAAATAATATGATTTTGAATGAAAAATATCAAAATTTGACATTATATGATCAAATTATGGTCTCCAAAAATTTGGTTCAAGACTCGGCTCTGATATAACAGATTTTCCTCCTACATCCTATCCAATCCTATTGTAGTAACTAAAGTGGTCTATATTGAGTTCCAAGATCCTTCTGAATTATTTATAGCTAGAATTTTAAATAAATTAACTCTACTTTTCTAAGATTATTTATTTCTTTTTATCTATTTAATTTTCTTATAATCATTGCTTAAGAGAAAACTAAATATTGTCACTAAAATTTGTCCTAACAAAGTTGGCGAATAGGGATTAATTGATTGTGTTTGGATTGCTCTACTCGGAGTGGTTTGTTCATAGTTGAAAGCTCAACCTAAAAACAGAAGAGAAAAAATATTGAAATTTGTCGAATTTGATTCGATGAGAGACTTTTCGATGTCTAAATCAGATAGAGTTTTGAGAAAATTGTAAATATCTAAAAATATGAGCTATAGGAAGTGAAAAAGAATGAAGAAGAAGTATATCTAAAGATCTTTGAGTTTTGTGTATATAGGAATGAAGACATAAGGCTATTGGCATTATAATCATAGGACATGCAATAACTGTTTGAATGTGGAGTGTAAGTTATGACCATCCTTTTAATGTATCTCATAAATGTATGGGCTATAATCCCTCTCCTTGATTGCTTTTAATGTGCTTTAATTTAAAAACGTATGGTGCTCCGATATTGGTCGGCTTGATCTGGTCGGTGACAGGTAAAAAAAAGTGAATCTGAACCTCATCACTAAATTTGGCATAAACTCAAACAGACAAGAAGTTATAATTTTATTAATAGGTATTTTTACTTAATCAAGTTCAGAAGATAATTTATCACATTAAAATTAGGCATCAAATTATTTTAAACTTTAAAATCCTAAAATATAGATCCGAATTCAATCATTGGTGGGGGTAAAACAACTACCTTATAATTAAAAAAAAAAAAAACTAGTCACACAAGCTGAAAAAAAAAAAATCCTACCCTCCCTCCGAAACCAGATATCTTAGCTTCTTCTAATTTTTTTTTTCAACTTTTTTCTTTAGAAGTATTTGTTATATAATGTTACAAATATTTATATTTTCCAAAGCAGCCCTTTTTTTTTTGGTTTAAAAACTATAGAAGTATTTTTTTAAGTAATACTAAATATGCTATAAGGTTCATTGGGTGATGCCCTTGTGGTCAGATATTAACCCATGGTCACCCACCATTAATTCTGCTAATAATTGAAGGTGTTTGCGTTAGATCCTCAATCCCTGGTCTCCCGCCGGCAAATTAAAGTCCGGCCCACTTCACGCCCGTCCCTCTGTCAACTAAAGATCAGAATCGGCAACGACACAGTAAAAGCCACCATCCCCATTTCTAGCCGTGCACTGCCTCAAACAGTAAAAGCTATTACGGTCTATCACCGTATCACGTAAAAGAAGATATACTACTCCACCAGTACCGCTCACCGGTCTCTCCTCTCAGTAGAAACTCCAAAACTTAAAGAAGAAAAGGAAAGAACAAGAATAAAAAGGGTTACACGCTTAGCAGCGGTAAAAACTTGAGAAGATATGCAACTCTGTCACTACTGCTCACAGTTCTCAGTAGCCTCTTTTCTCAGCAGAAACTCCAAAAAAAACTTGAGAAGAAACGAAAGAACATGAATAAAAAAGTTACACGCTTAGCAGCAGTAAAACTTGATTCAATCCATCTTTTGGGGAACAGTGTGTGAGGAAGAGATGGAGACAAAAGGTCAAAAGCAGGAGTGGTGGGTAACAAAGGGGGAAATGATCTCGGCGCATTTGATGCAGAGGTTTGGTAAAAAAGGGGCAGTAAATAACGCGTATAATTGAAATAAATTGTGATCCGTTGATCGGAAATAGTTTTGATTGGACGGATGAGATGGTGTGCGTATAAAACCGACAGCGTCCGAATCCATGGGCAGATATACGGTGGGGGGCAGGGCGGTGGTGGTCTGGTATTCCTGCAGAACCGGTTAATGAACGGGGCTTTGAAGTACCGGGTGCCCGTCCGGACCACATCGGTTGCAATCACCTGCGGTGAGACCATATATTTCACCTGAACCATGTAACTGAACATTGCCAAATAAGGACAGTAAATATCACCAGCTCAGCAAATGACATCAAAAAATCAAGTTTAGGCTATTTATAGAAAAGAAAAATTGAAGTTACTAATTGCATCACATCATTTGGATTTGGACATGATTCTCTTGTACAAAAAAAAAAAAAAAAAGAAAAGAAGAGTAGGTGAGAGATGTGTGTGCATACATATATTTATATCTATATATGAGATTGTCTATGTGATCACATTCGGCATGCACTATTCATTGCATAAGTCACATAAAACAATTTTATCCCTGCCATTTATATGCACATTACGAGTATTGTACATTATATCCAGTCAAAATTATATTGCACTATGAGATAAATTATTTATGTGGTAATTATGTGGACAACAGACCAGAATATCTAATTACACCATCAGTCCTTGTAATCATAATAGAATTAGTAAAAGACAATATCATATTTTCTCGTGGATAACGAACTTGCTGCACAAGTCCTATAAGTTGTTGATTTAAATGAATGGATGATGGTGGCTTGATACTATAACTCTGTGAAAAATCTAACCTTTAACTTATCCTGAGATATTTTTCACAAATTAATTTATTTATAGGGTGGTAGCTTTACTTAGGAAAGTGAGGTAAGCCAGCCGGAGGTGGGAGTACACCACCCTATGTATGCCACTACTTCCCCCATCATACAAGCATACCATGCATGCCCATACCCTCATACACCACCACCACCAAACTATTTTAAATCCATCCCCCTAAACAATCTCATTCTTTCTTTATTTAAAAAACTTTGAAGAGAGAGAAAGTACTTTTTCTCGACAGCACCAGCATCAGCTGCGGCAGCGACAGCAGAGAGGAGAGAGAGGGGAGGGAGAGGGAGAGGAGGAGGGAGGAGGGAGGGGGG
>KE504654.1:2458684-2470630 GCA_000441515.1 Elaeis oleifera | reverse complement strand
TTCTCTCCAGCTGCCGAGGTGCCGGAAAGAGGTGTTTGGGGTTGTTGGTGGGTAAAGGACGGTTTTTGCTAGGGATTTTGTTAGGAGGAGATGGCGATGGTGGTGGCAGGGCAGGGAGGGGGAAGGAGACGGGAAGCTGCAGCAAGGGATCGATGCGGGGAAGTATGTGAGGTACACGCCGGAGCAGGTGGAGGCGCTCGAGAGGGTCTACAGCGAGTGCCCCAAGCCCAGCTCCATGAGGCGGCAGCAGCTCATCCGGGAGTGCCCGATTCTCGCCAACATCGAGCCCAAGCAGATCAAAGTCTGGTTCCAGAACCGCAGGTAAAAAATAATAAAAAAAAATCAGAGGCCAGAAAGCCAGGCCAGGTGTTGGATTTGGTGAAGAAAAACGGTTCCTTTTTAGATTTTTACCTCGACGTTGTCGTGGTTGGGCTTTTCCATTTCTTGTGCTCTTCTTTTTCGTTTGATTTTTAGAGTAAGAAGGGATTTCGGTAATGGGTTAGCAAGCGTGGATCTTTAAGAAATTGATGGGGATTTTGATGTGTTTTCTCCGCCCTCCCCCTTCGAAGTAAATGCGCCAACCGTTTGGTTTGTTTTGAGTCGTTCCTTGTCACATTTAACTCGAGTGATTCGATGTTATCAGTTCAGATTACTTCGATTTTAATGTTGTCTAACTACATTTTTTTGGGTTTCCTACTTCTCGCTAGAATGTTTGTTTGAAGAACATACGTGTTTTCTGTGCTGAAATCCTCTCAAACAAATTTGCGAGGATTTGTGTATTAGTTTTTTCTATATAAAGCATTTTTTTACGTCATAAATATTCGTTCCTCCCATTCGTACCATACTGTCTCGAATAAATATCATATTGTGTTTTCTGGTGCTTATGTCTGCTGATGACTAGTATACCGAAGTTTTTGCATCATTTTCTTTGGATTTCTGTTGGAGTCATTGGACGTAAAATTTAAATTTAGCTCGCTTAGGTAGTGAAGCTTCTGGGATCTTTATCCACTGTTCTGTTCATATTTTTGTCGGATTTAAAATTTCCATGTTTCAGTTTTTGTTTGCTTTGTGAGAAGGTTGTCATGGTTCTCGGACAATCTAACCGTGCTTTACTGTATAAATAAAAGCAGCAGATTTGCAACCGGATTTATATTGTCCGGAATCTGGAAGAGAAGTATTATTTTGGTGGTCCTTATTGTTAAGGCCTATGCATTGGATGGACTTGGAAGGGAGTTGTCGGGTCTTGAAAGCTTTTCTTTGGTTGTCAAGTTCTGCCATGTAGGTCTTAAAAGCAGCGTTTTTGGTTGCTCAAAGCTCGTTTTTTCATTTAAAACGTTTGGTATGAAATATTGCAGTAATCATTGAGTGGAGTACCGAATCAACACCAGCTTAGGGGAAAATGACTCTGAATCCAAAAGTTGATTAAGCTACAACGATGGCATTTTTAATAATAGTCTGCACTATGTCATGTGCCTATAGTTTAATGTGTAGTTTCTTTTGTTGTTCTTGTATTAAGAATGCTGCTCCGAAATTAGATCCGGGAGGGATGTGGATTCGAATGCTATTGGAATGCTTTTCATTCTTGTATGTTTACCTTTAAGCCTCTGATGCTTGTTATTTACCGTTGGAAAATAGATGCCGTGAGAAACAAAGGAAGGAAGCGTCTCGTCTCCAGACAGTTAACAGAAAGCTGACTGCCATGAACAAGCTGTTGATGGAGGAGAATGACCGGCTCCAGAAGCAGGTGTCCCACCTTGTTTACGAGAATGGATACATGCGCCAGCAACTACACAACGTAAGCATGCTATTTCATCACTTGCCTTTGGTAGGCTTAATAAAAGTAGTATGCATGTGGATCATATTTTGCTCTGGCCTTTTATGCTCACTTTTTTTTTTTGTAGTTTCATTTCCTTTTTATATCATTCAGTATGTTCTCTATATCCATTTGCTTGTAGCTAGGCTCAGCTTTACACATTGTGCTGAGGTTGAAGATTGCTTTGGGCCTTTCCTGAACTAATGATCAAGTTAGTTGTGTTAACTCGAAGTTTTTGAGTGTTTGGGTATCTGATTGTGAGGATGATCAATTATTTGTGAATTAGATCGACTGGCTTTACTTCTATACATATGGGGGACTAGAAAGTTGTGTGAACCAGAATGCCCTATTCTGTAGCCCTTGTTTACAAAGAAGAGCATTTAAAAAGGCTATCACTGTGCTACTTGAGGGCATTATTGTATACATTTTTATCTCCTTTGAAAAATGATTTATCTCTGTTTATCACAACGCAGGCACCTGTAGCAACTACAGACACGAGCTGTGAGTCTGTAGTGACGAGTGGTCAGCATCACCATCAACAAAACCCAACACCTCAGCATCCGCAAAGGGATGCTAATAACCCAGCTGGGTAATGAGTCATCTGAGTTGTATTTTCTATTGGTTGTCTTGTTGTTTGTGTTTCGTCTCACTTGCCCCTTTTGTGGTTATTTCTCTGACAGTCTACTCGCGATCGCTGAGGAGACCTTGGCAGAGTTCCTTTCGAAAGCCACTGGAACTGCTGTCGATTGGGTTCAGATGGTTGGGATGAAGGTGATAGTCAGAGGAGATCTTGTGGAGTTTTGTTCAAAGTTCTTGGTCTCCATAAATTCTGACCTCAAGTTGCAATTTTCTGATTGTTTATGATTGCAGCCTGGTCCGGATTCTATTGGTATCATTGCTGTTTCCCACAATTGCAGTGGGTGGCAGCACGAGCCTGTGGCCTTGTGAGTCTAGAACCCACAAAGGTAATCCAATCCTTACAGAATTCGACCAGCTACTAGTATTTTTTCACCCTGGCGGGCAATTGATGGATTGCTAATTTGTAGGTCGCAGAGATTCTCAAAGATCGTCCATCATGGTATCGTGACTGTCGTTGCCTTGATGTGCTGACTGTAATTCCTACTGGAAATGGAGGGAACATTGAGCTTATATACATGCAGGTTTGTGCTTATGGTCTTAAATTACATTTTTCTTGGGGTTGTATATGAATATTGAGATGTAATATGTCATAATCTGGGGTTTTCTGCACTGTTCTCTTTTCCATGTTAGACATATGCACCTACTACTTTGGCATCGGCACGCGACTTCTGGACACTTCGATACACTACGGGTCTTGAAGATGGAAGTCTTGTGGTACATACTTTAATTCATGAAATGTAACTCAATATGTGCAACAATTTTTTTTTATTTTATTTTTAAGAAACATATCAACTTTCCAAAAGAGAAAGTTCAGCCTCATGCCTGTAATTTATCTTGTAGATATGTGAGAGATCATTGACTCCTTCTACTGGTGGTCCTGCTGGTCCACCTGCTTCGAACTTCATTAGAGCTGAGATGCTTCCCAGTGGTTATCTAATTCGACCATGTGAGGGTGGTGGTTCAATGATTCACATTGTCGATCATATTGATTTGGATGTAAGTTTTCTTCATGCTTAAACCCCTTTATCATCTTTTCTGTTATTGAACTTTCCGATTTGAATGCTATCTTACCTTCTGCTTTAGGCCTGGAGTGTGCCCGAGGTGCTGAGGCCTTTGTACGAGTCACCAAAAATTCTGGCACAGAAAATGACCATTGCTGTATGTTTCTGTCCTTACAAGCCTATCAGTGCTCATGTAGTGCTATAGCGTAGTGGATTTACTTTTGGACTTTTTTATTAGGCATTGCGCCATATACGGCAAATTGCACTAGAACAAGTGGTGAAATTTCATATGGTGGAGGGCGTCAACCTGCTGTGTTAAGGACCTTTAGCCAGAGACTGAGCAGGTAAATGCCTTGTTGTCACATGCTGTTGGTTCATCACTTCTTGCTTACCTTACTGTTTTTTTATTTGACTTCAAATCCAATTGAAATAAATTCAGAGGTTTCAATGATGCTGTGAATGGGTTCGTGGATGATGGTTGGTCATTAATGGGTAGTGATGGGGTTGAGGATGTAACAATTGCTATAAATTCATCGCCAAACAAGCTTCTTGGATCGCATGTCAACTCTTCAACAATGTTTTCTGCCATGGGTGGTGGCATCTTATGTGCAAAGGCATCCATGTTGCTGCAGGTTTAACATTCACTCTTTGAACCCTATATTGCCAAAAGTAAATGGAAGGGTTTTTTGCTAGTGCATATGTGAATTAAATACATTTTATAGTACAACTGTGCTTTTCAGAGATACTATTTTATCACTAGAAATTTTAGAAAATAGTTAGGATAAAAACCTCCTTTTACTTTTGATGGGTGTGTTCTGTTAATACGGACGCCATGTATTTTTTCTTGGATGAAGCCTGAATATTGTAATACACCATTTTGGGTGATGTAGAATGTGCCACCTGCTTTACTCGTTCGTTTTCTGAGGGAGCACCGTTCTGAGTGGGCTGACTGTGGTGTTGATGCTTATTCTGCTGCATCCTTGAGGGCTTGCCCTTATGCAGTTCCTGGTGTGAGGGCTAGTAGTGGTTTTCTGGGTGGTCAAGTTATACTACCTCTTGCTCATACTATTGAACATGAAGAGGTGATCCTCTCTCCTTTAACAAAAAGCAATTCCATGTGCTCATGTTACATTTTCAGTGTTTATGTTTATTGATGACAATGATTTCTCTGCTTGTAATTGTAGTTTCTGGAGGTGATTAGGCTGGAGGGCCATGGGTTCAACCAAGAGGAAGCGGTTTTGTCAAGGGACATGTATCTGCTGCAGGTTTGTCTTTTGAATATGATGATTGTCTATATGCTTTAGAATAAGACATCAGTTTGCTTAATTCTTTCCTTTCTTATAATGGCAGCTGTGCAGTGGCGTTGATGAAAATGCAGTTGGTGCCTGTGCACAGCTTGTATTTGCACCTATAGATGAATCTTTTGCTGATGATGCTCCCTTACTGCCCTCAGGATTTCGTGTCATACCGCTGGATCCTAAAACAGTTGGGTAACTCAACTTGTTTACTATTTAAAGAAATTATTAGTTTAAGGGCCATTATGTTCTCCATGATTGGCTTTCTAGGTTTAATCTGTAAAATTGATGTCAGCCTTGTGAATTCTTTCATTTTCTTTCTTTTAGTTTTCCTATATTATGGGGCATGAGATGAAATGGCCATGTTACAAATGCCATTCAAGTGCTTGTTGTACTTTTTTCAATGTTATGTTTGTTTTGACAATCATCTTCTGTTTTCTTCATATGGTAGTTTGCCCATGTTGTGGACTTCCTTTTGCCTGCCATTAGTTTTAGTAGGCATTGGTATTAAGCAAAGCACATGCCTTGCACCCAACTGTTAACTAAATTAAATTAAAAGATAAAGGTTTGATATTTTCATGCACAATGCATGCAGTTATATTATCTCTGAATACCGTGACTTCACTAATATTCTTTATCCAATAAACGCAACTAGATGTTCAATGATTTTATATTGAATAGCATAATTTCAAATGCTACATTTCTGTTGCAGGATGCACCTACTGCCAATCGAACCCTTGACCTGGCATCCACGCTTGAAGTTGGATCTGGTGCTGCAGCCCGCTCTTCTAGTGAAAATGCTTCAAACACTTACAACCTGAGGTCCGTCCTGACAATTGCATTCCAATTCACATATGAGAATCATCTCCGGGAAAGTGTGGCAGCAATGGCACGGCAATATGTTAGAAGTGTTGTGGCCTCAGTTCAGAGAGTTGCAATGGCAATTGCACCTTCAAGGCTTGGCTCACAGATAGGGATGAAACATCCTCCTGGTTCACCTGAAGCACACACTCTGGCACGGTGGATTTCCCGGAGCTACAGGTAATGCCTTTTATATTAAGCATTTTCATTTATAGATGTTGCATGCTGACTGAGTTGAATTAAGAATTTTAATCTTTAATAAGGTGAACTGTTGTTTGAACTTTAAAAACACCAAAAAGATTCTTGTCATATACTTTGGTAAGGACCACTTAAAAGCCACATAATCCACTTTCTTATGGTATAAAACTCCTTTGTCATGTTGCTTGCTTGCATTAGTTGGTTTTATTTCTAAACCTGACCGATGTTTGAGGAAAACTTGATGGTGGTTGTTGTGGTTATGGTATAGTTATGTTTTGGCGGCCACAGTTTTTGGCAATTTAAGCAAATCTGCTTGTTCTGATAAATATTTGATATCTGGTGGATCAAATAGTTAGCTTCGTTAGAGCACATATGATCTAGAAAAGCAGATGTAGCTATCAAGCTTCCTTTGTTTTTGTTTTAGGTACCTAAACATCATTCCATGGGATAGAATATTATATGATCTAGAAAAGCAACTGTAGCTAAGCTTCCTTTGTTTTGGTTTTAGGTACCTCAACATCATTCCATGGGATAGAATATTATTCTATTCTGCCACATCTTTCTAATCTTTCTCACAATTATGCTATTTCCAAGTCAGTGCCATTTGATTCGCTCAAAAGAAGTTAGTGATAAATCCTCTCTATCAATATATGCTAAGTAAATTCAAACTGTCAAATTTCGTAGATAATTTCTAATTTCCTTTGAGGCTTAGATTGCTCATTTCATAAGTTAACCATTTTCCATCTGATTTGTGTTGCATTTTCATTGTCATCATCAAATATATCAGGTTTCACACTGGAGTAGATCTCCTCCGTGCTGACTCCCAAGCAGGCAGCGACTCCTTGCTGAAACTCCTGTGGCATCATTCTGACGCAATCATGTGCTGTTCTTTGAAGGCAAGTGTAAATTTTTCTTCAGACTTTGAGAACTCTAATTCAAATGACTCCGCTGGATTATAGAATTCCATTCTTTTGTGCGTTATCACCCAATTAGGTTTTCATCTGTCACTTTCCAACACAATTTCTACTTCTGCTGCAGTCTTCCCCAGTTTTACCTTTGCAAATCAAGCTGGTCTTGACATGCTAGAAACCACACTAATAGCTCTGCAAGATATTACCCTGGAGAAGATTCTTGATGATAGCGGTCGGAAGGTGCTTTGCTCAGAGTTTACCAAGATGATGCAACAGGTAAGAACAAGAGGACTGAGTTGCTTTTAGATCTTCATGCATCTTTTTGTGGTTGGTTCTTTCAATTTCACTGCCTTACATGTCCATTCCCTTCTAGGGTTTTGCTTATCTCCCTGCTGGCATCTGCTTGTCGAGCATGGGTAGGCCTGTGTCCTACGAACAAGCTGTGGCATGGAAAGTACTGAATGAAGAGGACTCGCACCATTGTCTGGCTTTCATGTTCATGAATTGGTCTTTGTTTGAGCCACCTGTGGCTTTTGCAGTCCTAGTATGTTGTTCCTGGATGAACTCTAACATCCTTATCTATATATATCTTATGCTTTTGGACAACTTATATAGATCATCCGCGGCCATCTTCTGGGACCTGTTATCTATGTTATGGGAACATCAGACCAGTATTATGCTAAGATGATGCTTTGTGGTGTTTAATGCCTCCTGTTTCCCTTCGCTCTGGCATATTGATGCACTGTCCATATTTAACCTTTTATCGTTTCCCATGTTACATGCTTGTATTGCCAGCATTTAATGCATCTCCTCGTTGTTTATTGCTGCTAAAATGGTCGTCTACCCACTGGATTTAATCAGAGTTTTATTTGTAGTGATTCAATGGCGAGGTGGTGTTGAATGCAAGTTCCTGTATGAACGTACTGGGGGACCTAAGCTTACAATGTTCTGTAAACCTACTCCATTCAGATGCATATTTGTCTCTCTCTATGCCCTTTGTAGATGCCAGTCACCTGAACAAAGGTGATCTGGTCCTGTATATAATTGTTCGTGAACGTTGTGTCAGCTTTTCCTTCGTAGAGGAAGATGCAACTCCTCTTTCCTGGGTCTCTTGGTTCTTCCTGAGTGTTTCTTTTAGGACCTTGGTCCCCAAGTGTTTCGTATAGACCTCGTGCCTCTCTGACCTTGACAGTCTTTTGGCCACATTTCCAGCCTGACCTTGCACCATCTTTACTTGTTTTTTCATAGTTGGATGGGGTGACAATTGACATAGCCTTGTGACAATGTCAACTTGGATCATACTGGTCCTGACCGCATGTGTTTTTTCCAATAATTGGTCCATGATGCTATACTGAACACTGCCACTTAATTAGCATCCAGTGGCACACTATGTAACTGCCGGTACCTGGTGAACAAGCACAGCCTATGCTTAAGAAATAGCAATTCTAAACGAACATAATTACGGGCTTATACTTGGTACCAGTGTTGCAGGCCCTTCACAAGAGTTTCGAGAACAATTGTATAACATGGAGGACAATATTGGTCTCAAGTGCCATTCCCTTGGCAGCGTCTGATTAAACTTTTGTGAATCACACATGCATTCGGAATCGTATCTAATCCCTTAATGCTATGTGGATGCTAAATTGCTTTTATAAATTTATTAAAATTTGATGATGATATCACTACAAGATTTGAATCCTTGAGCCAAGGTTGGTGGGCCTGCATTAAGTTCAGTTTGACTGGTTGGTCGCATTCTGCATCATTGGAGTCCTGGTGCACAAAATCTAGCTTAGATTACATACAAATTATACTCGACATCCAGAATCGTCCTACTATCTCGAGCCAAGCTGCATTCCTTGCAACCACCGCGAGCGGCCGCACTGTATGAGAGACCGAGAATCCGACAACCATCCTTCCAAACAGGAGCCATCTTGTTCTGATTTGACTGTAGTTGACATCACATCCAACCCTGTCCCATCCACGATCAACGGCTCCGATCTATTCATCTCTCCACCCGGCATTACGTGACTTACCTCCACCCAGTGCGCGTAGTCTTCCATAGGCCATGGCTCCTATATCTAATTGTACCCCGGTTAATTCTTTACGCCAAAAAAAAAGTTATCATGACCGTATGATTTGACCGGAACTGGCCCGTTGTCGTTAGCCATCTCTCGCTAACCATCAAAAACCACAGTCCCTACCTGCACATACGACATTATCTCAGTACGCCCACCCACCAACCGAAAAAAAATAATGTAATAGACTCAGAGAAAGACAGGAGCCGTATCATCACCATATAAATCTTTGTCCCCCGACAGCACCCGGAGCCCTCGATTTGACTACATTATCTTCTCCTCATCCACCAGCACTCATAATTATTATTACTCTAATAATGGAGACACCAAATCACTCACCCATGGATTAATACCCTTCCTTCCAAATTAACAGCTTTATTCCTGCTAGCAGCCCTACCCGCACCCAAGCAGTTGATGCACCCATTAATTCGATACTCTCAGACATCACGAGAAACTTCATGTCTCCTCTGGGATCCACTTAACCGTGCCGTCTGTAACGTGATGGGGTCATCTCGCTGGTGAGCAACTATCATTTGTTTACAAGACATAAATGTTGTAGTTGGGCCCGCAGGCTTGACGGTTTCCACGTCAGCAGACACCGCGTGATTTCCATTCCTCACCTCCATTCTGTCTGTACGCTCGCATTAATTTCGCTTCCTTCTCCCGCCCCGCCGTGAAATCAATGCCGCCGGAACGCCACGTCGTTCAGACTTTACTCATTAATTACAGGAATGTTTTACCTAAACGCCCTTGAAGTGATACCATATTACTTAGATTTACCCCCCGAGCGGTGATACAATTTGATCGCGTGATGGCATCTCTGACACGGGATCGCAAATCAGACGGTTACAGACGTCCAATCGCAGTAAAACCAAGAAAGTAGGGTGGGAGCATCGATGGGACGAGTGGGATGGTACGGGTGGCGTACGGATCGATGGATTGGCGTGGTCGGGAATAAACGGGGCGATGGCAGGTGCAGCACCTGCCGGTGCTGCTTCCGTCGCTGTCGTGTGGGCCCAACTTTTCCCCATCTGGCCTGGTGAGACACGCGTCAGAATCTCGTGAGCTCGTGGTCTCCTCGCCAACCGTCCTCAAAGCCTCGCTGTACGCACCCGTCAGGCGCGCCAGGCGCTCAGAGGCATGCGCATGACGCCCCTGTCCGCCACCCACGATGCCTCTACAGTTCCTCGAAATTACCACACTGCCACTGATATGGACGGTTGGTGATTTTACTTATGCTATAGCATGGATGTATGGGGAATGGATGGATGTGACATGGGTCTATGGTCATGCATGAGGCGGTGATTATAAGCAACGTTGCCACTAAATCTGCTTCGCCGTTAATGGAGACAAGAGCGTGCAACCGAGCTAAACTTAGGCTTAGGATGAGGTGTTTAAGTCTCGAGGCGTGTTAAAGACCTAAAGCGCTTCTTGCGCGCGCGCTCTCGCTCTGGGGCTCTGCTGAGGCACGGGAAAGAAGCCATGGTATTCGAGCCTCTCTCTCTCTCTAAAGGCGTGGGCTTTCCCTTTTGTCCCCCACCTTTTTCCCCAAATCTCGATCCGCGGCAGCGAATCCGTCCACCACCAACTCCGCGCTTGTTCTTCTCCCCTCCCTCTGAGTGACAAGACTGGCGTGCGCCAGGGCCTGGGTAGCAGCACCTGGTTGGAGGCCGGCGAGGATCCCGGTGCCTTAATTGGGGTCGCAGGGAGGACTAGGGTTCGGGGAGTGAGGTCATAATCATGGCCTGATGAGGCCCTTTTGGAGGGGAATTAGGGCTCCTATGTTCACCGATTTGACCACTCCCAGAGCTGGAGCTCGAGGCGACTCGGTTTCCCGGATCTCATAATTCCCTTCCATAGCTTTTAGGGTTTTATGAGGGTTTTAATTTCAACGTGGAATCCTCCGCGTCGCGCTTCTCTCCGGACAAGAAAACAGCATCTAAATTTATGCGTGAAACGCGTTCGAATTTGGAGCAGACAGGAATCGCGTTTCAACCACCTAGAGTCGGTAACGAGCGACGATAGACCTCTTCGCGGAGTGCCGTGTGGGTCCGCACAGGATGGACGGTTGCGATTTGCTTTCTGTGGGACCCGCGGTTTGTTTTCAGGTGTGGTGGCTCGGCGGAGGTGGGTATAGTTAACGAGAGGCGGGGAGGTTGGGTTTTCCCCAGATTATTGTTAGTTAGGGCTAGAAGAAGGGAGAGGGAGATGGGGGAGGAGGAGAGGGAGTCGATAAGGGCAGCGTCGGAGGAGGTCTCGCGCCAGTTCAAAACCCTAATTAATGGCGAGGAGGTCGAATCCATCAAGCAAATCCAACATCTCATGTAATCTTTCTTCGCGTTATTTGATCCTTGAAATAAGTGTTTCTCTTTAATTTTTGAGAATGATCTGTGTGCTGTTTGATCTTTTTGTTCGTTTTACTGTTCTTGATTCTAGATTATAATAGTTGGAGCGGTGGAATTGGCGGTAGGGATCGAACTTTGTCTCGAATTAGGTTTGTTTGGTCATTGGAGTTCTTAAAAATTGATTTTGTTCTTAAAAATTGATTTTGTTTTTCAATCCGGACATGCCTAAGATGGGTCTTGGATGGAACGTTAGAGAAGGCAGAGACGTCTCTCTAGTTGGAAGGGAGAAAAAATAACTCTATCACAGCTACAGACTTTCTTACATATAAAATAGAGACAATACATTTACGTTCTTTTTATGAGCTCTACAGGAATAGAGAGCTGTGTCAGTTGCTGCAAATTATTCGAAGTAGAATCTTAGAAAGAGGTGGAACTTTATAACGGTAATGGGACAATTTTAAATTCATTGATTATTGAGTTGGAATGCCGTAGGTTATGATTCTCCAAGGGCTTAATCTTTGATTGATTTTTAACATCCTTTTCTAAGCTAGTTCATACATTTAAAACTTTTGTATTTTATTTCCATAGCTTATCGTGTGAATGTGCAAAGAGTCATTCACAAAGAGTTATGTATATATGTATGTATGTATGTATGTATATATGTATATGTATATATACATATATATATATATATGTGTATATATATACATATATATATATATGTGTATATATATATATATATATATATATATATATATGTGTGTGTGTGTGTGTGTAGTGTATATATACATATATATGGTATATATAT
>KE504654.1:2425329-2450201 GCA_000441515.1 Elaeis oleifera | reverse complement strand
GTATATATATATGTATATATGTATATNTATATATGTATGTATGTATGTATATATATATATATATATATATATATATGAATAAGCTCGCGAGCCTTTAAATTGAGTATCTTGCTACTCGAGTTTGACTTGAAAAACTATTCAAGCTACGTGAGCTCGACTTCAGCTCGATAGTAGCGAAGCCGAGTCGAGCTTGAGTAGCTTGCGAGCAACTTGATTCGTTTGCACCCCTATATATTATTTTATATCAACATAATATAATATATAATATTATTATTATCATACAATAAGATATTATTATAATGTATTATATATATTATATAATAAAATATGATATGATATAATATAGTTATTATATATAATAATTTATATAATAAAGATATTATGAAAATATGGATTGATCTCAACAACTTATCCAGAAAAATAGTAATACAAAAGAACGTGTATAATAGATTTCGAAGCTATTTTATGGGTAAATTATTTTTAGTTTAAATGTTGTCTAGGAAACACCTACTTAGAAAAATACAAATTTTTAGGTAAGTTTTTTATCCTCCAAAGTACAAGTCCTAAAGGATGTTATTGTATAATAAAATATAATATGATATAATATAAAATAGTGGTTATATATAATAATTTATATAATAAAAGGTATTATGGAAAATATGGATAGATGTTAGCAACTTATCTAGAAAAATAGTAATGCAAAAGAACATGGGAGATGTTTGGTTAAATTAGCTTAGTGAGTTATTTAATAAAATCCTAAAACCAAAAAATACCTTACAGAAGTATTTTAATACTTGTCTATGAGAATGAAGAGGTGATGTACAAAACTATTTTAATTATTGGGAAATGAAGCTTATCGGTCACTTTGGTAAATTATGGAAAAGGAAATTGAACAAAGATTAACAAAATAATAACTATTTGAGATAATCAATTTGGATTTATGCTTGAAAGAACAATAATCGTGCCCATCTTTTTTACTTAGAGAATGGGTAGAAAAATATTCTCAACTAATTCTAAGTCCCAAACTAGTTGGGGTCAACTACATGAATTCTTTTCTTTCATTTTATTCGGTTTAAGACATAGCTTTTTGAAAGATGTTAAGATATCAAGTTATTTCATACTAGTCATATAAATTTTGGGTTACCCATACCCCTTATTTTTTCTAATGTATCATATCATTGGCTTATTCTGGTGTATCCTTTGTCTACGTTGTACATGTCTAAACCATCTGTCCTCTTAATTTGTTCTCGATTGGTACCGTCTTTAGTTTTTTTATGAATGATTTTATTTCTTATTCTATTTCTATATCACTATTCACCCATCTCAATATTCTCATTTTTGCCACACTCATCTTGTGCACATGTTTTTCCTAACTATCCAACATTCTGTACCATAAGGCATAGCTGGTTATATGGCTATTCTATAATATTTCCTTTAATTTGACAGGTATCTTAAGATCACATAATATTTTAGCTGCACTTCTCCATTCCATCCAACTTATGTTAAATCCTATAAGTAACATGCTTTTCAATTTTCATTTCTTTCTGAATAATTGATCCTAAGTACCAAAAATGATCACTCGTATAAACTTCATGATTTTCAATTTTCACTTCATCTCTTTTTCAAATTTTACTAAAATTTTATTCATGTATTTTGGCATTGTCCTAATTAACCTAAAATCCTTGAATTTGAGTGCACTTCTCCATAATTTCAACTAATGGTTAATCTCAAGCTTAGTTTCATCTACTAAGATTTTATCATCCACAAATAGCGTATCAAGGAATATTGTTCTGAATATGCATAGTAAGTTTATTCATCACTAGCTAAAAGATGAAGGCATAGACGTAAAATTATTATAATAGAAACTCACTGGGATTACCATCTGTAATTTGTATACTAGTAACTACTCCATCGTCCATGCCGTTAATCATATTAATAAATCTGATGGAAACTCCTTTCTTTGCTAACATCCACCATAAAACTTCTCTAAAGACTATGATATACTTTCTTCAAATCAATAAAAGCCATATGAAGATTTCGTTTCTTTCTATATATTTCTCTGTTAATCTACAAAGAAATAATAGTTTCCATGATCGACCTTCCTCGTATGAAACCAAATTCATTCTCTGATGCTTTTATATCACACTTTAATGTGTGCTCGATCACCCTCTCCCATAGTTCATGGTATGGCTCATGAGTTCAATATCATGATAGTTAGAACAATTTTGAATATCGTTTTGTTTTATAAATCAATACTGTGGTGTCTTCATCCATTCATCAAGTATGTTCTTGGTCTTTAAAATCTTATTAAACAAATTAGTCAACCAAGTTACTCCAATGTCACCTAAATACTTCCTCAGATCCTCTAATTTTTGTGTATACTTGACGTTCCTATCCTCATTTGGAATTAATAGAGTATCCTCCAACTTTCTTTTCAGAAACACTCTATGATGATGATTTGGGTTTCAAGGAACTGTCTTTCTCAACTCGAATGGTGCCATCTCCATTAATCATCTCTTTTGGACCATCAGAGAGCTCCACAACTCTCCTTGGATCAGCTTCTCTAAACTTACTGCTATCACTAATCCCCCATAGAAGGCACTAAAGGCACTAATTTCATCCCTCTCTCCATTTACCATAAACCTAAAGCAATCACGTACTAATTATCTACCAAAAATTATCAAAAATTTTTGCAAATAGATGCAAAAAAATTCAAACCATGGAATGCTGTAATGTGCCAAACCGGTCAGTACATCCCGTATCGAGTCGGACTAGCGGGAACCGGTGCAGTTCGGTCGGTTCAAACAGTATACTGGCGGAGGGAGGGAAAGAGAGGAAAAGTGAGAAAGAGAGAGAGAGGAGAGGGAGGGAGGCGGAAGCCGCTGGAGGTCGATGGTGGCCCGCTGCGGCCATTGGAGGGCCGCGAAAGCATTCGCGGCTTGTTGGTTCGCCTGATAGGGTTTTGAAACGAGCGAAAAAAGAGGGAGAAGGGAGAGATCATCGAAGATCGGAGCGAGCGGCGTCACGGTCGCGGATGCAGGCTTCGTCGAGGCCGGGGAGGGGGTGGCGGAAGCAACGCGGGCGGCATCGCGGTCACGGAACAGGGGCTGTCGCCCCTGTTCACGCGATCTCATTTTTTAAAAACAAAGATCGACAATGAAGCCGACAAACCATTTGTCGGCTTCATTGTTTAAAATTTTTTTAAAAAATTAAAATCAATGAAGCCGGCAAACTATCTCCGGGCTTCACTTAAGTTTTGGCTTTTAAAAAAAATCATGAAATAGGGACGATGCCTCTGTTTCACGCCCGCGGTGCCGTGCGCGTGGACTGCGCCGTCCGACAACCAGCTGAAGGCCGTCTGACGGCCCGGCCCCCTCCTTCCCCTCCTCCTTTTCTTCTTCCTCCCTCTCTATTTCTCTCTCTTTCTCTCTTTTTCTTCTCTCGGTTCGGGTCTGGTGCCTTCGTTGGTTCGTTGCCGGTTTGGTACGGTACGGAATGATATCGATCGTACCGCCGGCTGGCCGAAAGAGTCGTCAGTACCGAGATGGTGAACCTTGATTCAAACATAAATTAGATGATATGATGAACTCAAATAGAGACTATCCGATGCTAGCATGAGAACCACTCGATCATATGCTTTGCTTGCACTTATATCGAATTAAAGAATAAAACTTGACACTCCCTTGATTAAAATAATCCAATAAAGGCTTAAAATTCCAACAATTTTTTTTACATATCAGTGTAATTCCTGTTGAAAAGAGAAAAAAACACTGGCAATAGATAATAAAAGGGATAAACAGGGGTGAAATGATTGGACCTTTTAGGGAGGAATCTGGAGCGACTCCAATTTGTGGCCGAATCGAACAAGGAGGGTAGAGAGATTGAAAAGTGAATGTATATTCGATATAACAAAATCCAATATATGACTTACGTTGAATGGCTTATCAAAATAACTTTTCTATCTATACATGGTCTCCATTGACTTGGAAAAGAAAGTAATTTCATAGACTTTAAGAAGGAAGGATGTACATAAGTGGTATATTGAAATAATTGACGATATATATGCTAGTTTAACAAGTGTTAGAAGTTGCTATTCTACAAGTGTATTTCCAGTTATTGTAAATTTGTATCAAGGATCGATGCTAAGTCAATATCTTTTTGCAGTAATTATTGATGAACTTATTGCTAATATTCAGAAAGATGTATCATGGCATATGTTATTTGCAAATTATAGAGTGTTGATTGATGAAAAGAGAACTATATTAAATACTAAATTGAATTTATGGAGAAAAATTTTTGCGGATAAAGGTTTAAGATTAGCAAAATAGAGGCATATATGGAATCTAAATTTAGTGAGAATAGAAATAAAGATGTGATACCGATTAAGTGACCATTTCCGTTATTTAGGATCTATTATACAAATAATAGGAATAGATTAAGACATAGGTAATAGAATCAGAGTTTGTTAGATGAAGTTGAGAGATGCATCTAGAATATTAGTGATAGATGCATATCTTGAAGACTTACAAGGAAAATTTTATAGAACAGCAATAAAGCTTGTCATGTTGTGTGGCTTAAAGTATTGGGCAGTAAAGGAAGTACATGAAAATAATTTAGTAGAAATGATAATTTTATGATGGATGTATGATAAAAGTAATGAATATATTAGAGGACCTGTAGGAGCAGCATCTATTAAAAAGACAAAGTAATGAAATCAATTGAGATGGTATGGAAATATACAACGAAGAAGTGAGGAGGCTCCAATAAGGAGAGCTTTGTGTTGAAGGTCGTAAGAAAAAGGAGGGAAGATGGAAGATGATGTGGATAGAGGTTATGAGGAAGGATATGTAGAAACTTGGAATAATGTCAGAGGTGGTCACAGGAATACTTGGCAAATGAGGATCCATAAAGCTGATCCTCAATAGTTGGGAAAAGGCTGGATGACTATGATTATGATTATGGCCTGCATGTACTAAACCAAAAAGGTATCCAACCTTGACAATACAACAATGCATGTTACAAAGGTTGCTTGGAAAGCTCTAACTTTTTTAATATAATAGTAATAAACTGACATGATATGAGTATTCAAGCAAGAATTATATGAGCCTTCTAACTGACTCTAGCCTCTCAAAGTCTTATTTAATGCCAAGCTGTTCTTGATAATCTATTGTGTATATATGCTGTTTGAGAGTCCAAAAATGTAACATATAGGCTAACATGAATAACTGACCTAAGTCATAAATTCACTTCAAAATAGGTTTGGCTATAAGTTTGCAAATCAGCCAAAGATGACCTGTTTTTGTCCATCACAGCTTATCGGTTGATGTGCTATGAGAAGACTTCTTACATTCTAAATTGGTGCATGCTTGTCTTGACTTCTGCTCTGCATACCATGCTAACAACTGCATGGTATGGTATGATATAGACTGACTGTTGAATCAAATCCCTTCTTCAAGACTTAAAAGCTTATGCAATAGTAAAAGCAACTTAACCATGCCATTATATGGATTAATCTATCCATGTTTCATGCATGATCATTCGCAAGTTTCTTATTGATATTTTCACAATATGTTAAAGTGTAAGTTGTTACCTTCACAATGGAAGGTAAGTAATCTTCTGGACTCTTTTGGTCATAGTTATCCTTAAGGGAGAAACTTGTATGCAAGCAGTACTTTTCATGATTTAGAGTTTGGCAAGGAGTAAGCTTTCCCTTGTCCTTGTGGCCATTGAGCTATTCTTTTGACAATAGAATGTTTCAATTGTTTTATCGCATGTGTTTTCTGCCTATGTTGTTGAGCTTTCCTTGTTTGAGAAGGATTTAAGATGTTGTTAAGCTCTTTTTAGATCTCCTGGTCATGACTCATGACCCTGTATAAGTAACATCAATCCTATATCTATCATAGCTGCAAAGTTGAAACTAATCCATTTCTGAGCTACTTTACCTCTTCATTTTGTAGCCATTTTAATGCTTATAGGTGTCTTGTTAGTAATATCTATTTGGATTTAAGGTTTACTCTATTAGGATTAAAATACCTGAAAGCAAATCATTTGTTTATTCTGCTTCATTTAATTGCAGATTGGGAAGACTGCAAGATAGTAATGCAGTCTTGGCACATTTTAATGAGTACTCAGAGCGGTGCTATGCTGAGGTATCTGGTGACTTCTCAAGAAATACTCAGCTTTTAAAGTCTATAAAGTCTGATCTAGACCACATTTTTACAAATTAAGGTATGCATTGTGCCATGTTGCTCTTTCTTCGCTCAGAATAATTTTTGCCCCATATGCATCTTCATATGTGATTGGAAGGACTAGTTAAATATATTGTTAAATGGTATTGGTGAACATTTTTTGTTCTGTTTGGTTATGTGGTTGAAAGGAACAGGAGCCATGCATTTCTATGACTAATTTTCAGATATCTTGGTGGATAATGATATTTTTGTTTTGTCATGATTAATTTTTGTGCTTTTACATGTTCTCGCAGGATTCTGCAATAGTAATTTGTTTGTCCGTCCATGCATATGCTAATTTTTGGCCTATTTGAGTTGCAGAAGCATGAAAGCGAAGCTAAAAGCCACATATCCTGATGCTTTTCCTGATGGTTCGGCAACAGATAGGCTAGACCAAAGACCTGACCTCGAAATGCCTCTGCAATAGGTATTTGTGCGTGGTATGTCAGGGATTAGAATTTCATGGCTGCTGTGGTAATTTGCCTGGTCCATGGAAGGGGCCGGTGCCTTTCCAGAGTTGTATTGTATTGGAACATGCAAGGCACATCATCCTGACACAAGGGGGCATTTGATAGATCTTGGAGCTTAATTGGGATCTCCAAGCTTTCCAATGCAGTTTCTGTTACGCCGCAAGGTTTACCGACGTAGAGATATTGATGATTTCATGGTAGTGTATTGCATTGATTGATGAATGAAAAAAACGTTTTTTCAGCTTCGATCAGAAGTCTGAATGTAATCAAATCCGTGATGAGAAGACTGAATTTATGAACTCTAGTTTGTGCCTTTTCAGAAGAATTAATCGTTTTGTATTTTTTAAGAGCTGGAGAATCATAACAGCAAGATGGAGAAACAGAATATGAGGGCAATGAAGGTTTTAAGGCCTAACTGAATAATTAAATTGCCTTCAAGGTACTGCCTTTATGATTGCTAAATCAGTACCTTAATCTTTATATGTCCTAATTGAATAATTAAATTGCCACCAAAGTACTGCCTTTATGATTGTTTTTATATTTTTTAAGAGCTGAAGAATCATAACAGCAAGATGGAGAAACAGAATCTGATGGCAATGAAGGTTTTAAGACCTAATTGAACACTAAAATTGCCTTCAAAGTACTGCCTTTTTGATTGCTAAATCAGTAGCTTAATCTTTATGTCCTAATTGAATAATTAAATTGCCTCCGAAGTACTGCCTTTATGATTGCTAAATCAGAAGCTTAATCTTTATATGTCAGCTTAGGTCATCCGCTGATAACTTGGATGCGGCTGGGAGAAAGGTCTGCGAAGCTGAAATGGTACAGTATGTGTATGGTACTTGGTATGATACGTGTAACATACTAAGATGGGATTGTGATATTCGTTTCACCTGTAATCTTGGTATTGCTAGGAATGGTACAGAACGGTACTGTTCCCTTCAGATCACCATGAATCAGTTCAGCCGAACCTGATATTATAGTATTGATATAATATGGTACGGTTGGTACAAGAGTGATATGGATTGATATGGCAGAAACTTGGGTGGATGAGATAGAGGCAATGTAGAAGGAGGAGAAGGAATTTTGTGCGATGTCTTGCAAAATTGGACCCCACATTACTCATTTTCGCAGGATGCACAACCAGCAGAAAACTGCATGGCCTTCATTATTTTGATGGTCTTTTAAGTGATTGTGAAGTGAATGAATTTATTTTTGATTAATGTTGATTGCAGGGCTGTCCTTTGCCCTTGAAGATAACCAGGCATCACTGATCGTAGGGGATGAGGTAGAATGCCACGCTATCAATGTTAATCCAAGTTTACCACCTCTTATACATCCTGCCATATTGCAATGTAATTGTTGTAACATGATTGTGATAGAAACCCTAGGAGACCTCATACCTGTTTATAGTTTGTGAAGTAACGAAATGGAATAGCCTGTCTCAGGGCAAAATTCTTATAGCACATTTGCTTGCATAAATATGACTGATTTCCTGAGGAACGGGTCAAAAACAAAACGAAAAAGGGGACTTCCTATGTACATTATTATGATAACTTCGGGCTGCGATGGTGATAACAATTTACACCTCAATTTCTGTTGTTAAACTTAAAATCCAGGTGGAAAGGCACATTTACAGAGATTCAGATCAACTTGTAGAAGAAATATACTAGCACCATGCATCAGATATTTTAGTGTGCTCTAAAGCTACTAAAAAGGCATTGTAAAACAAATTAGAGCTCCAGTGATAAATAAATGCTACTGAGGTGCACCACATTTTCTACCATCAACCAGCAAAACAAAGCAAGTTCGAATACTCCCATCAACATTTATCTTATTAAAAAGGCCGTATACGACCATAGAATGGAACCAGGATAGATTCTTTAAAAGAGTTCCAAAACCCCCTGGAACCCCGCCCCAAAGCTTCCTTGACCGGGATAATGCTTGTGTAAAACTTCCCTTAAGCTGGAGATATTTTTGAGTTTTCTGCAGGTCACAAGACTACGAACATCAGAAAATTGCAAGATACAAATTCCAAATGGTTATTCAAGCTGACGAGTTCACATACAGAAATGGGAATTAAGAAGGTGCTGGTGTATTGCACATCAAAACTTTCACCCGAAGCTTCAAGCATTTTGATCTACTGTGATGCAGTAGTGCCTTTTTCAAGCACTATTTCTTCGATACGAGAACAAGAACAGGGCCAGATGGCCGATTAAGCATTTCAAACTTGCAGCTTACCCAACTCTCAACAGGCAAGCTAGAGGTAAAAGATTGAACAGTTTCCAGTTCATCCCTGAGAAAAATAAGAGGGATCAAACGAGAAAGGACAGGCACATATTATTTCATATAAAGCAATGCAAGTTTTGCAAACAGATTGGGATTCAGCCAATGCAACAAAGTGGCGAAACAGCAAATTTGCAATCAAATAAAAATGGGAACTATGATGATGATACAAACAGAGAGACCCTGGTTCATGGCAAGTAGCTTCAACTTATGAAAGATAGCAACGAAGTAGCAACTTCACCACCAAACATGAGATGGAAGAACACATAGCTACATAGTTAAGGTTTATGAGAAATGAAAAATGTTACAGCTGTCAAAACTAAATTGCTGATCTTCCCATTAATAATGATATATTACAATATTTTCATGAATTTCAAACTCTCAACACTCTCAAGTAATTCAACATCTTGATGGATTGAAACAAGTTGGTTATGATGGTCAGATCTGAGTGCTTTCTCTTGGTCATTTGAGTCCAGGTTAGAAACTCAAGTTTATCAGGTTGTCAAGAAGCATTATTTTTTTCCCAACTGGTTGAACGAATCTAAATAGACCGAAATAGTTTACTATGATTGCAAGAATTGAGGAATTTTTCTTGTTGCGACTTCAGTCCAGGATTGAAACTTCCATTTATCAGGTTTGTCATGAAGCCTTTTTTCCCATCCGGCAGGATAAATAAGAAAACATATAGCAAAGCAGAATGTACCTCCACCAGGATGCCCCACATAAACCATGATGCTGATGACTCCCCCGACATCAGTAATCTACTAGCAGCATGCAATGCCATTAGTGTTGTTCCTGGCATCGTAATTATTGTTTTGTCTCCACCCGGAAGATAGCCCAAGTTGAATGCTACAAGCCTGGGCGAAAAAAGAAAAGATGCATATAAACCACAATACACTTGAGCTACTCTAAATTTTATCCAAGCAAAACAATAAATAAATAAGTGTTGAAATTCTTCTGCAGATCATAGATAATTTATATGATCCAAGAATTCTTTTTGTTCAACTACTTCGAGAATAAAAATTGAACCTGAAAATAAAGATACAAAAATAAAACAGAATTTGCATGTGTGGTGTTATTACATCATACAATCTTAAATGTTAATGTATACATTACATCAATACTATTTTCATTTATAATATTACTATAGCACGATAATATAATTTTGCTAATATTAATAATACATATTATATTTCATTAATCTAAATAATTATATGCTATATTTCTAATTTCTCATTTCATGGAGGAAGTTCCGGTGAAATTCTTTTTTTTTTTTTAGTTAAATTCCTTGAACTTTCTCTTGCTTAGTTGTAGATTTATGAGTTTGCTGAAGAATCCCAAGTTTACAAATCTTTGAGCTTTGCAATTTACAGTTTAAAGCTGCTCTAATGAATGTCTTTTTCAAAAAGTGACTTAGAGTTACAAAAAGTTGGTTGTCACCCTTAACTCTGAGCTCCTCCTCTTCAAATCAAATCAATCTAACTTGATTCATGCAAGGAATGATGTTGGAACTTGGATGCTTTTCAGGAAGAAATGACTCATCCATGTTTAAAGACCTGTCATAATTCTGGAATAACTCCATGTAATCTGGATAAGTTAGCTCAGATAGGGCTTGTACATTATGGTTACCTTTTCATTTATGAATTTTTGCATATATACCCTTCAAGAGGCCTTTTTTGCTTAGTTCCCCATCGAAAGTGAAATATCCTCTTGAAAGGTCATGCATGCATGCATGCGCACACACATGAATGCATGCATGCGCGTGCACACATTCTAGACAAGTTAACTCACTAAGTTTTGTACTTATTTTTCTCATGTAAGAATATTTGCATATATACCTTCAAGATATCTTATTTCTTATTTACCACTCCAAAAGTGAAACGTGCATACATACCCCATGAAAAGTCACACACGCATACACACAAGATCTTATTTACTTATATAACCCTCAAAAAGTGAAATGTGCATACATCCTCAAAAAGTCGCGCATGCCCCCACACGTGCATGTGTCAAGGCCTACACATCATTTTTTTTCATTTAGTAATTTTTGCATATAATCCCTTCAAGAGGTTTTATTTGTTTATTTACCCCTCCAAAAGTGAAATGCGCGTACATATCCCTTGAAAAGTTACACATATACATGCATACATCATTGGTTTTTTTTTTAATTTTTATTTTTTTACAATAAGCCTTGTACATCATGGTTATTTTTTCATCTACAAATTTTTAGATATATACCCTTCAAGAAGTCTTATTTCCTACTTACCCACAAAAGTGAATTGTGCATAACTGCATACACAAATCCGCACACGTGACACACCCCATCTGCAATTTGTATATGACCATCAGAAATCTAAAGGTAGCATTGCCAAATATGTTGCCATGTTGTCCATTTCAGGGATTTTAGCAATATAAATTCTCCAAATGTTGCTTAATTGCTTGTTTATCCATCAAAATGAAAAGTATACGTATAACATTCATATGAAATTTCAAGCCCCTTAAAATATTTTAAACTCACAGATAATATAGAGCAAGATTTTCGATGGACCAGGTCAGCTTCAGCCCAACAAATCAAGATTAAAATGCCAAAAGACATTGCAGCATAACATTAAAGGTATTCATGTAAATTTCAAGTTTTGAAGGGTATATATATACACTTCCAACCATTCAAAGTGCAAATAAACAAATAGAGACTTTCGAGGGCTAAATATGCAACAGGCAATTTTCTTATTATAGTAAAATACTACAATCACAATATCAGAAATTTTGCTTACGCAAAAGCTAGTTTTATTATTTAGAACTTGATAGCTTTTTTCCTTTTTGCAAGAACATGGTGTTTCCTTTGTTGTACTAGCATACTCATCTATGTTCCTAGCTGGATCTATGCAAAGTCAGCCCATCCACCGATTCAACTCAGCCTGGCCCAATTTTTGTGGAGCTTGGACTAAGAATTTTGGCAAATAGGTCAAGCCGGGCTTTGGATTTCCAAACTCAATTGCAATCAGGCCGGGTTCAAGCTTGCCCATTGTTAACTTGGCCTAGCTCGAAGCAACCGAATTTTTAAAAATTAATACACACACACACACACACATCAGATTTATAATTAAATGATAGTACATATTTAAAAAATATAAAGAAAAGAAAGAAGAGGGAGGAGGAGGGATAGGAACCTAAAATCTCTCCTTCACTCTCACACCTCCTCCCTCCTCTTCCCCTCCACCCCTGATCCCTACATTCCACTCCCTCTGTTGCCTCCCCTCCAACCATGGCCTCCTCATCCGCTTGCCTCCAAGACCTTTGGCAAGCCCTCTCTCCCATCCTATTATCCCCTCTCTCTCACCCTCCTCCCCCCAATCAGCCGACCACCCTCCTCTCTCTCCTCCCTTACTCGGGCCACAAGCTAGAACCACCACAAGGGCACCACAGCCTCCTTAAAGTTGCGGCATTTCCCCATTCCGCACCCCCTCCAACCCTATGTGGCCAAAAAGCATCAGGAGCTTCGCTCTCTCACCCTATAAATATGGGTTTGGGTTCAGGCTGAGCTCGAGCCTATTCACTTTCTAACGAGCCAGGTTCATGAGATGATTTTTAGACCTGAGGTTGGGCTAGACCGGGCTCAAGCCTGAGTTCTCTCTTAATATAACCTCAGCTTGGCCTGAACCTAGCCCAACCTAAGAATTGCTCAAGTCTACAGCTAGCCCACTAGTAAGAAAATGTTCAACATAGATTCAAAATTTGTTCAAACAACATCCAAAACTTACGCATTTCTTTTAAAAAATATTTAGTTAAAATTCTAATGTCAGTTTTGCACAAATTCGTGCAATAGACTTTTAGAACTTTGCAACTTTTTCTATAGGAATGCCCACTTGGCCCCTACAATAATAACGTACTGGCCCACCCTCCAACATAGTTATACAACAGAGTTGGAACCAACTTTGAAGATCAATTGCACAAATTTGTAAAAAGTTGACTCCAAAATTTTGATAAAAAATGTACAAGTTTTGACCTTGCACAAATTTGAGGAACATAAGGAACCTTCTGGTAGTAAAAAAATGTCTCAAAAAGCTGTAGATAGTGAAAGTAGTTGTACTTTTTTCATCGGTCCTTCGAATTTTGTCTTTATATTTCTCCAAGAGCATTAGTTACTCCTCACATGATTGATAAAGGTCATTGTATGTCCATGTTAGTTCTAGATTGCAATACATTTAATAGTTCACAATCCTCCCCTATACCCCTTTCTCCACCATTCTCCACAAATCCCATCAAACAATGGATAGTGCTCTCTTTGGAGACAAGTCCACCTGAATATGTTAAACAGTCCATGTATCCAAAAGATTCCTATTAATTTAACAAGGTCTAGCACAATGTGAGCTTGAGGAAATGACAATCAAGACCATGCATTTGCACGTGATGAACCAATTCATGTGCAAAAAGCTACTCAAATGCTTGGCATAAATGCTAGATGGGAGGTAACACTTCAATTTTCCACCACGAGTAAACTTGACATGGGAGCATATCCATGCAACATTATACCTGGCCACATACACACATACACATGTGCTTATGCGTGTGTATATATGTAATGTATGGATATAATACTAAGTCGGCTAATTAGCAGAACTTTGTTTTGATGTTAATATATTACAATACAAGACAGAAGAAATTATGGTACTTTAGGTTAATATTCTAGGAATCAAAGTGCCAAGACTTGCATCAGAATTTCCAGCGGCAGGACATCCTAATGTTCTAATCCAAGTGCTAGCACTTTGGGCTAGAACAAGCAAGGCTAATATTTTAAAATGCAACACATGCAGCTGCATATGTGGATGCAGTCCCTTGATCTCATAGCATTACCTATATGCGGTCGAGCTGCACATGGGCTGAAAAGATAAGGGGCAAGTTCAGACCAGTATTGGGTTTGATGTGGGTTACGAGCAGGCTAGATACAAGTACTGTCAAGTGTCAACAATGTTGATACGTGAATTATGTGATAGGCTATTGCTATTAGGCATTAAGTACTAAGTTGCAACTAGTAATTATTAGTTGTTATTTGTAATTAGTATTGTTATTGGTTATTATTGTTGTTTTATTATATTAATTTATTTATTATTTTAAATATAAAAGAAGTGCATATGCACCTGCATATGGTCCACATATTGCATATCCTTTACAAGTACTGCTTGCACATTGCAGCCGCATTTTAGAACACTAAGCAAGCAATTCTTTTTTAAGAAGCTAAGTGTCAGGCTATGTCCAAGCGTGGACAAGTGCCATCACTCCATTATTTCTAAAAGGTGAAGAGTCCAAGGGATAGCCTACAATGTAGCATGGCAGACCAACAATAGGAGGCCATCCTTGACTTTAGCAAAGGTTACAATCTCCACATATCATTGGCTCTTTACATGCTTCTACACAATACCACAAATCATGAAAGGCTTGACAACGCTATCCTAGAACATAAATACATTGGTGCTAAAGTGATGATAAGCAAGATTCATGAACTTGAGTGTTGAGTGTACCTAACTGAGGTATCTTTTGGGATGACATCCTCCATCCTGCTGTGACAAAGCGAGAAGAGCTTAACCAGTTTCCTCTACAACAAAGCAACATTAAGAGTTGTTTGTAGCTTAAAGGCAAGTCAGTATTAATGAACAGCCAACTCTGAACTATAACGAAGGTAAATTCAAGAGTTTGGAGCAATGACTGATCAAGAGAAAAAGCTAATCTCCAAATGCAACAATTGCAAAACTACCAAGCCTGCAGGAAGTACCTCATTTCTATCAACTGATTTCTCCAATAAGGATAAAGTGTTCTCTAATGCAGAGGTCTGAATGTCCATTCCATAAACACATCCCCAGCCTGATTGATCAGCTACCATCTTAAGTAATGCCAATGTATCATGCCCATTGCCACAAGTAGCATCAACCACCGTATCTCCATCTCGAATGATATTCTTCCAGACACTTATGCCCGGTAAGTAAGAATGAAACAGAATAAACATATCAGCACATAAGAACCAAGTATTTTGATATTATGACAACATTGAAGCACTTGTTTATGCCTTGACTCCTTTAGTTACATGCACACCCAAAACCTAATGAGAACAGAATCAACAATACCTACAGGTAAAAAGAGAACGAAAACCAGGTATCTTAAAAAAGAAAAGATCAGAAAATAACAGTTAAAAGCATGTTCAGATAAACAAACATTAGAATTTCCCTTCTGAAAAAGCAAAGAACTGCTAGGAAGCTCAGAAAGTGTAAAGTTAAGTTAGATGCGGTTTCGAGCCATCAAAACTTAGGCATGGTTTGAAATATTTCAGCAATGGATAAATAAAAGGATGATACTAATATTTATTTATTTGCCCCTGAAGTGCAGAATCAAGCTTCATGGTTTGTACAACATTTCTTGGACCAATTTGATGCAAAAGATCCATGAGTACATGTATAGAGCACGCTGAATCTAAACATTAAAATTAAATGACCAGTCAAGTTTTCTCCAATTATGATGCCTCATAAAACGGGGTTGGTCAGAGACACTTTCAGGCTACCACACTCAATTGCCACCATCATACTTACTCTGTTAAAATAAAATATATTAAAGCAAGTAAGCTTCATCAGTAACAAAATAATTAACTAATTACACAAAGGAGTCCATAATATCCTTTTTCTGAATAATAAAAAAATTTAAAACTAGAGGACAAAGGTGTAGAAAAATATAGATGTTTATTAGTTCCCATAGTCCCATTATCTAGGTAATTAGATTGTCAGTTACCTCAAAGGCAAGCAACATTCAAAAACATGGAAGTCCTTAAGTCTAGAAAGAATGATGCACCTCCAAAATTAACAAGACCTTGTTTAATGGCTTTTGGAACAACACTCCTGATACTTGATTCATCTTTGTAGGGTATAATTGGGTTCCAAGTCATTACTGATGTTTCCACATTGCTCAATACTAATTGCCCGGGAAGGAAGCTTCATAAAAAAATAACTCTACATGTAGATTAAATGAAGAATTACAAAGACTTATTCTCCTTCAGTCCAACACTTTGAATCAATGTTGGGACTCCTCTCAAGAAGGCTTTTCCAGTTGAGATACTTGTTAAGACCAAAGGCCTCCACAATGTATTCTGTATGGCCATAGGTCATGTGCATTTAACTTTCAATTATAGCATCTCTACATCAGCAAAAAGGAATAAATATTATTAAAGGATCAAAAAAGAAATTATAACTGTCCTACTAACTCCAAATTTTAGCTTGTTATACATAGATTCTCATATATTCTCTCCCTCTACCCTAACCTTTACTAATGGTCTCAACAGGGTATGAGGAAATATCAGATAAATTTGGGAGTTCAAACCATCAACCTTTTCCTACCATAAATCTTTCCAAAACCTAACATGATTATACTCCTCCCCATACCATAACTAAAACAATCTTAAAATTTCTTTACTTTGTGTATATCCTTCTGAAAGTGGAAAGAGTGGCAGTGAATTACACCACTAATTCCTTCTCATGCAGTACCTTTGGCCATCCTTGCACACAAATGACTTTAAAGAGTTAGGACTACAGAAAATTCCCAAACAAGTTGATGCCCTGGTTGAGTTTTTCTTCCCCTTATTGCAAGAAATAAGCTAACAGAGAAGCTTAAACAGAGAAATTATTTGAGTGCTTTCTCTAAAGCTATAAGAAATGAACAAATGAAAAACAGAAAAAGATATATGGATGGCCTGTACCTACGAGTGAGCTACCTCTGTCATTTTTCTCTTGCCAGTGATAAAGCCCATCAAAGCTTCCTCTACACCTAAACATTTAGAAGAGAAAACACAACATTGTAAAATTATAAATTGCATGCCACAATAGAGAGAGAGAGAGAGAGAGATAAATAAACATATATAATGACAAGGATCCAAGAGGACTCCAAAGTAATTTTTGTTCATGACCTTGCAAACACATGTTCCAATCAATCTACAAACAGATTCCACCCATCCATGTTTTGTCAATAACACCTCCAAAACCTTGCCCTTCTCCCAAATTGGCCCTACCTTCCCCATTTTCCCCCAATTTCTTAAATTGCTGCCTTTCTGCTAAAATATTAAACTACCATTAATCATGGCATTGGCCATTCTGAAACCCAAAGTAATTGGGTTTCAGAAACATGTATAACCACAAGGATCCAAGAGAATCAAACAATTTTTTTATTGATGACCTTGCAAACACATGTTCCACTCAATCTACAAACAGATTACACACATCCATGTTTTGTCAATAACACCTCCAAAACCATGCCCTTCTCCCAAACTGGCCCCTATCTAACCCATTTTTCCCCAATTTCTTAAACTGCCGTCTTTCTACTAAAAATCTTAAACTGCCATTAATCATGGCATTGGCCATTCTGAAAACCAAAGTTTGAAGTTTCAGATGAAACTAACCATTACGATCAAGACCACTCCGACAATAATTGAAATATTCAGTTTTGTCTGAGTTTCAGCAGTTTCAGCTGAAACTGGCAGAAACTGATTTTTCTAAATCTTTTAATTAAGAAATATAAGTTCATTTTTTTCTATGATTTCTAAAATTTACCATTCAATCCCATATTTGACCAAGGCTTTAATGATCTAATTCATGTTATCTTTCGCTAAGCTTTGTTATCATAGTGGGCAATATGCAATTTTGATGTGTGTCATTACTAGATACAAACATTGTGCATTCCCACGGTTTGCTTTTTTATTTTTACTTAGTTTTCTTTTCTTTTCTCTTCTTTTTATTTTTACTTAGTTTTCTTTTCTCTTCTTTCAGGAAAAAATGATATATTAAAATGAAATAGTGAATAAAACTTGTTTTTTATCCCAATGGATCTTTTCTTAAATGGATTGTTAAAATGGAATACAATGACACATGCTCAAATGCTTTTTTGCTTGATTAGATGAGTAATTAAATTGAAATAAAAAATATGCTTAGAAAAAATTAGTTAAATCTAAAAATTAGAGCAAATACAGGAAATTGTCAAGATAGAAGATACTATAGGAATTTTTTTTAAAAAAAAATAAAGTGTCCAATAACTGTAGAAATTAAAGAAAGTATCAATATATAATGCATTAAGCTTTTAAAAAATTTAATTTCAACATAAAACTACCTAAACTATACAAATTATGATCCTAAATAACTCAAAACAAAACATGAAATGATGTGAAGTAACTTTTCTTGATTTTTCTTTATTTATTTTGTGGATTTTTCTGACTTTTTCGACCGAAACTCTACCTAGATGATCGATAACTGAAATCAACACTGAGTTTAGAACCCCTAAAACCTTTGTTTTCTCCCTTATCATTGTCCTATAACATGCCACTTTCCCTTCATCTCATTATCTCCTTTTTTTAGGAACAATGTGGAATACCAAATGTGAAGTCTTGTTAAAATTCATCTCACTAACAGGTTTTCTAGGAGTTTTTCATTTGTATAGTTTTGCTTACCTTACAACATAGTGGGTGCATTTTTCCCTTCTTATTAGAGTGGTTGGCCCAAGTCTATTTATACATCTACATTTTTCTGCAACAAAAGGAATTTGAATGGACATTTTACCATTGTTTGTCTTATTGTGATGCCTATAAGCAAGCATAATAAACAATTAAGCCGAAATTTTGGATGATCAAGTTTGATATTGACAAAATCTGATCCAATTGGCTTATAGTATGTGATATCGCATAATAATACAGAAATTTCATCAGTCCTGGTCCTCTCCCTCTCACCCCCACTCTCAAAATGAACCATACTCTCTTCCCATGGGCCTGAGACTGACTTACCTTGGCCTCCTCTATTGCTGATTCTTCAGCTTGGTTACAACCTCCATCAACCGCCTCAAACCACCAGCCACCTCTCCTCAGTCCCATCTTTCATCCTTTCTCCTAATACTATCCTTATCTTTCTCCTTACTTCCCTTTTTCCAGCCAGCACCACCTCATAGAGCCATGTCCCTTCTCCCTTAACCCCAACCAAGCCATCAGCCTCCTATGCCCTGACCCACCTTAACCCGTCCCATGCCCTATTACTCCAACTCCTTGGATTTTTGGAGTGCTTTGACACCAGTCTTTATCTCCTCCTCCTTTCTTCTTACCAATTTATTTCAGTTATTCTTGCATTGCCAGACTATCAGATTGGGTTTGGTTGAATTTTCTAACAACTGCAACCAAAAACTGAATGTTTCAATTTTAAAACCATTACTTAAACCATCTCTGTTTAATTTCGGCTAAAACCAGGCCATTGGTTTAGGAATGAGTAATATAATTGGATTCTTGTCCCTGTTGACATCCCTATTCATTCTCCCTCTCTCCGACTCTCCTCCCTCCAATTCCTTCTCCATCTCTCTAGCTCCTCTAAGGAAGTCAATGGGGAGTAATACCCAAATATTTTACCCATTCCTCAACCAAATGGGGCAATTTTAACCAAATTAAATGGGGATGGTTTCAGTGATGGGTTTAAAAATTAAAACTATTGGATTTCGATTTCGGTTACAATTTTGGCGATTCTCTGACTCGAAACCAAACCTAAAACCGAACCCAACACCAATTTGGAAACCTAATCCAAAACTGAACATATCCGATATTTAATACCCTTAGTATCCTTTATATTTAGTCTAAATCCAAATAACTAACTCTATGAGGATGGCCATCAGATAATCCTAGCCCCTATCCCACTCAATTTGGATCGTCCATCCGATAAACTATTAGTTGAGATTGATTTTCTCTTTTTTTTTCTCCTTATGCATAATATGTTTGTGGATTGGTGAAGGCAAAATGGAGGACAAGATTGTTCATGTAAACTAACTTATATTGGAGAATTTATCAGTATATTCTTCTTTGATATAGTTAGTCTTATTTTAACTTGGACTACCGTGTTTGTTGAATGGTTGTACGTTATTTTTGAATTATTGAGTTTGTTGGTTGGTTGTGTTATTATTTGGTGATATTTATTAAATAAGTTGGTATGATTATATTATGAAAATTATGGTTGATCGCTTTAATTTGGTTATTTATATGTCAATTTTGAAATGAATAAAATTTAAATGATTTTCAGTTTTTTCGTTTTAGTTTTGGTTTTGCTTTTTCTAATGGTGATTATGATTTTTTATTTCAAAAATCATTCATTTTTGGTTTCAAAGGGCACCAGTGGATTTTGGTTTCAATTTTTTACTAACCACACCAAATCCGCCCTATTGACATCCCTAAGCTCCTTTCTCTCTCTTGCTGCACCTTGGGACTCTCACATCCATCTCACTATTGCTACCGGTGATTGTCAAACTAATTCCAATCGGACAATATGTCCCGTATTGACCGAATCGATGCCAAGTTGGAATAGTTCAAAGGGTTGGATCGATTTAGTTATAAAACCCCTCCACCCCCAGTTTGGTTATAAAACCCCTTCACTCTCAGTTTAATGTTTTCGATCACACTCCCCCCTCTCGCCCATGATGGTTCAAGAGCACCCCCACTCCTTGTCCCTTGTTTGAGGCTTTTGATGGTTTGAGATTGTTGGATGCTACTCACTCCCTCCTTGATCGCCAACAGTAAGACCCCCCCCTCCCTCTCTCTCTCTCGCCTCTTCTAGGGTTAGGTAAGGGTGTAGCCCTTGGCCCTACACTTCTTCATCCAATTGCTCACTCCTCTTTCCCAATAAGCCTCCCCATTCTCTCTCCACCTTCCTTGCTCCCTCCCTCCTCCTCTCCCTCTCTCTTCAACTCTCCTTTTCTCCCTTGCCCCTTCCACTCCATATTTTGGTATGCCTAAGAACAGCATGGTATGGATCCGTGCCGTATCAAAATGGACGATACAACCTCCAGCAAAAGTTAGGCGAACCTTAATTACCACATTTGATTTTATTGTTACAATGATGGAAAGAGTTGTTAATTTTTCCTTTTCAAGAGAGAATGATGGAAACTGTACCTATCTCACTTAAAACACTAAGAAACCGAAACCAAACACAGATTTGGACTCCTTTAAATAGTGACCTCATGCGAATGCATGAACAAAAGAGGAACTACATCATATAAGGAGGCAATCTACAACCGCAAACATGAATAAGGAATTTCTATCCAAAAAAAAAAAGGAATAAGGATTTAAAAAAAACATAAACTAGTATGCAGGGAGGCCCAAAATAGAACTTCCCTAGCACCACAACAAAAAAATTTGCACATTAATGTAATATTAATACACATAATAGCAAGAGATAAAATCCAAAATCAAAGAAATAATATCAATTCTTCCATAGCAAGTCATTGTCAGACCAACTGAGTTAGAAAGCTATCATTCTTTGAAGAACTTTAAAAGATTGTATCGATTTTAGGTATTGGTTGGAAACAATATGGGTTCAATTTGGATTGAAGCAGTATCATAGTGCTTTTTTGGGGGGACAAGCCATATATGGAAGTGAGAGATGGATTAAGGACTTCCAAAGATGGGACAGAAAAAAAGAGTGTTTAAGGGAGTATTAGGTGGCTAGGTTTTTTTATGAAGAGAAAGAAGCAAGCAAGGAGAGAGCAAGAGAGAGGAAAGGACAAAGAGGCTGCTTTCTCTGTGAGAGAGAAAGTGGCAATGGAGATTGAACTCAGGGTCATATTTGGAACAGGAACATATTTATACTAGGAAATGGAGGGGTCCAGCCTCCCAAACCATGGCGATTCCCATTAGCTTCAGCCAATAGAGGAATGTGTGAAGTCAGCGTTGAGAAAGCTAGGTATGGCTTACATGCTTTTCTCAACATTCAGTGAAATTAATATGTGTGCGTGTGCGTGCGTGCACACAGATTCAAAGTTATAGATTAATTCATGCAAAAACAAGCACAGAAATCACATATCATAAGAAAAATAACTGTAACACCATCACTAGAATTTCTCTTCGCATAAGAAAGAAACTATAAACATGAACATGAAACAATCCAAACTATTCACAATAAAAGGATGTAATGCATTCAACTACATCCGGTACTACACCAAAGCAAATATTCCCAGATGCCAGACTCCATGTAGTGGACCTCGCAGAAATATAAATATCACAAATAATTCCATTCCACATCACTTCCACATTCTTAAGGGGGGAAGGAGGGAAGGATATGGTGAAATGAGAGGGGTGTGGGTTGCAAACCGAAAAGGTAGAATATGGGAGCCTGATTGGGTAACTGGTGTGATATTGAAAAGCAAACTAATCAAAAGAATAGAGCAGTGCAATTATATTCGATCAATGGTCGTTAAGCTAAAAGTGATTGCAGCGCCAAATAAAATGAATCAAATTCAGCAACAAATCGCCGACTTTAGTACTTAAACTAAGATCGGCAAACACATAATCAGTTTAAACAGGCATTTGGTTTAGCGGTTATTGTGACCACTTTCAATTGGTACATGATAACAATAAAAAAATCTAAGATAATAGTGGCAATTATAAGAAAAAAACTGCATTATGTGTCAATATTATGTTTGAAAGCGCGAGAAAGGATGTATTTATTACCACTTGTGGGAAGAATTTGTCAGCCGATGCCATTGAGGAACTCGCACATCCAATGGCGGTGCTCCGGGCTACTTCTGCCAAGCTCGTCGAGATCTGGGATTTGAAAAGGACTCTTCGAAGAGGAGGAGAGCGAGGAGACAGAGAAGAAATTATGCCGAAGTGAGGCGAGATTAGGCTTAGGGTTTCCATGAGATTACGATGGGAGGGAAGTCGCACGGACGACAGGCCTATCATCTCCTTTGCCGGAGGAAGATGGAATGGAACCACGGGCTCTATACGCAGTGAACCACGGCACGTGCGTACCGAAAATTAAATTCATATATACCCTTCACCAAATTTGATGTTACATAACTATCCTCCAAAATTAGTATTTATGTATATTTCTTATAAATACTTGCTTTATATATTTTTTTCTTTATATATATATATATATATATACCATCTAATATCATTAAAAAATTAACGATTTAAAATTTAAATAATTAAAATATCCTTAATCGGCAGACATACAAAAATAAATATTTATAAGAGTATATATATGCAAATAGCAGCTTTGTGAGAATATTTTTGTAATTTTATGTATTAAGGAGGGTTTATTTGCAAAAATTTTAATTTATTTTCACCTATTTCAACTTGTTTTAACACTCAAATTAGTAAAGTACTTGCTCTTTGATATTTTTCATGAAAATATTATTTGAAAAAAAGATAAATTCGATGATTAGATAATAAAAGAGTTTATAAAAAAAATTTTGCTTTACTTTTCTTGATTTATGATAACCATTATTATTTATTTCATCGAAAACTATCTTATCATAGTGATTTTAAATCAATTATTTGTACGTGCATGTGAAGTTTTTTAGCTCTAAAAGATCAACATGGTAAATCTCACATATTAAAAAATAATATTGCAAATCTTTTATAATATTTTTCTTTAAATATTTCATAAAACTAAAGGTAGGACCCCACCATCTTTATGTGAAACAAAGTATAATGAAAGGAGAACTTCAATGGTAATAAGAGGGATTTAGATTTTGGTAGCGAGAACTCTGATGAAGGAAAGAGAGGAAGAAAGAGTGATCATATAGAAAAAGGAAAAGTTCAATGGATCAAATAAGTTCCCAGCAAGATCCGTTACTGTTATCTACTTCAAGGATAAAAGAATAATTTCATAATTTTAGCTAACTTTTAATTAAATAAATATAATTTTGGCTAATGATATTAGCCAAATCGTTATGTTAAAGGTAGTTACCTAAAAATAATGTTTTGTTAAGGCATGTACAAAATATCAATTTAGGAGGGTATTTATGTAAATTTTAATATTTAGGAGATAAAGTTTAAGAACTTTTTTTTGCATGTATCCCTCCTAAATACATAAAACTGCATTAATATTTTTATAAAATTACTATTGACATATATACCCTTATCAATTTTTTTTTGCATGTCAATCCATTAAGAATATTTTAATCATTTAAATTTTAAATTATTAATTTTTAATAATGTTAGATGGTATGTGTTGGGTATAAAATACCTCCAGCCGAAGTTCGTAAGGAGCCGACCCTCCCGGAACTCTTCCGACTTTCGACTTTGTGCGACATCTTTCCGGACTTCTCCAGTAGCCGAGTTTCCACAATGTTCCCAAACTCCTCCGACGGACGAACTCCCACAACGCCTTTTACAAGCGTTGACCGAACTCCTTCGACGGACGAACTTCTACCGCACCCTCCGAATTTCTCCTATGATAAGCTCCTTCAGTCGTCTATCGGACTACTCCAAGTGCTCTCTGCGCTCCACTATCAGCCGACCTTTCACAGTGATCGATCGATCTCCGAATCTCTTCCAGATTTTTTCCAACCACGATCGACTCTAATCCGAACTTCCTCCAGACTTCGTCAACGGCCGAGCTTCCCCAACAGCAGATTTCTACAACGACCGGACTCCATCCAAGTTTCTACGACGGTCGACCGCCTTCTGGATTTCACCCGAGCTCCTGCGAGAGCTGGATCTCTATCCCAAACTTTTATTGCAGGTGGGCTTCATCCGAATTCCTACAAGGGCCTGGCCTCATCCAAACTTGTACAACGAACAGGCTCCACTAGCAGGATCTATACTCCGAACTTCTACTACAAGCGGTCTACTCCGAACTCCTACTACAAGCGGTCTACTTCGAACTCCTACTACGAGTGGCCCACGCCAGATCTCTATCGTAAGCGAATTTCATCCGAGCTTTTACTGTAAACAATTTCTTTCGGACTTCTGTTACAGGCGAACTTCAGCCGAGCTTCTTCAATAGGCGGTCCCCATCCGGACTTCTACAAGAACCGGACTCCGCCTGAACCTCCGTAGCGGATAGATTCCGGACGAACTTCTACAACAGACGGGCTCCAGCAGCTAGAT
>KE504654.1:2296529-2311429 GCA_000441515.1 Elaeis oleifera | reverse complement strand
ATGGAGGCATGAGAAGATAGATTGGGCTCGAGGAGAAAGTCTCTGAAGAGCAACGAGTCTTGAAACCTATGGAACCAATTTAGTTAGATCCAATCCACGCACCTCCTCCTCCATCTCGTAAGTCTAGTAGGGTTTTCCATCTTCTTGAGAGGTACCTAGGTTTTATCTTAAAGGATGTAGAGAAAATATTTCTCACGAAAAATGGGGTACATGAAGATGACCCAAATTCATAGTGAGGCGATATTAGATATCGACTCCGAGAAATGGTTGGAGGCAATGTAGTTAGAATTAACTCAATGCACTCAAATCAAGTCTGGATCTTAATGGATCCACCTGAAGGTATTGTACCTATTGGATATAAATGGATCTACAAGAAAAGATTGGTATAGATGGAAAGGTAGAGACCTCTAAAATTAAGCTTATAGCGAAAAGTTATAGTCAGCGCAAGGGCATTGACTATCAGGATACCTTCTCGTCTGTGGCCATGCTTAAGTCCATCCATACATTACTTGCCGTTGCAGTGTATTTTGACTATGAAATATAGCAAATAGATATGAAAATGATATTTTTGAATGGATATCCTGAGGAAGATATCTATATGGAATAACCACTTATTTTCACTTTCAGTGATGGTGATCACAAGATTTGCAAACTGTAAAAGTCCATCTATGGACTCAAGCAAGCATCTCAGAGTTAGAATGTTCGTTTTAATGATTAATCAAATCATTTGATTTCATCAAGAATGATGAGGAGCCATATGTATTTAAAAAGGTCGGTGGGAGCGCTGTCACTTTTTTTATATTGTACATGGATGACATCCTCCTAATTGAGAATGATATTTTCATGTTAATCTCATTCAAAGTTTGGTTATCCAAAAAATTTTTCATGAAAGACCTAAGAGAGGCATCCTTTATTTTGGGGATCAAGGTCTATAGAGATAGATATAGAAGGATGATAGGATTGTCACAGAAGATGTATATTGAGGAGATGCTGAAGAGGTTCAGTATGGAGAACTCTAAGAGGAGACTTATACCCTTTAGACATGATATCCATCTCTTTAGGAAACTATGCCACAACACATCGAAAAAGATAGAACAGATGAGCAAGATCCCTTATGCTTCGGCTATAGGGAGCCTCATGTATGTCATGCTTTGTACATGACTTGATATCACCCATGTTGTGAGTATCATGAGCAGATATCAGTCAAATCCAGAGAAAGAGCACTGGACTTTTGTAAAATGTATCCTTAAGTATTTAAGAAGAACTAAAGATATATTTTGATCTTTGGCAATAGAGATCTGAGGATGTAGAAATATACTGGTTCAAACTTCATGTCTGATATTGATGATCAAAAATCGACATCAGACAGTATTTTTTATGCAATGGTAGTGTTGTAAGCTAGAAGAATTTCAAGCAGACTGTTATTACAGATTCCACCATGGAAGTAAAGTACATCGCCGCATCGAAAGCTGTGAAGGAGGCATTCTGGTTTAAGAAGTTTGTTGCTAAACTAGGTGTGATGCCATCAGATACCATTTCACTTTACTGCGACAACAATGGTGCCATAGTCCTTACTAAGGAGCTGAGGTCTCACTAGAAATTCAAGCACATCGAGCGGTGGTTCCATCTCATCCATGATTATCTCGAGAAGGGATACATCGAGGTAAAGAGAGTCGACTCCACGGACAGTGTGACTGACCCACTGACGAAGTAATTAAGTTAACAAAGACTGAAGCCCACCTTGAGAAGATGGAATTTAGATTTGTAACCAATTGACTTTAATGCAAGTAGAAGTTTGTTGGATGTATGTCTTAGAAGCCAGATTGACCGACGCTTATAAAATTTTTTAGAACATAATTATAAATTAATTTTATATTAATAAATATAGATTATTATCCATTCACATCTGGGTTTATTGTGTTTATGAATCGTCTATTGAGTTAATCGGTATGATAATACATATTCTTAAGAGTTGAGAATTTGAGATATGTGTTATTGTTAGTTAACTCATAAATTACTTTCGATCATAGGATCATCGTGGAGATGGTGGTTGATCCGAAAAGATTGATGCATGATCGCTTCCTTCGGATAGATGAGTCTTGAATCTATAGTGTAGAGACATTGGAACGTAAGTGCAAGTGCTTGTTAGGAATAAGGATCCGAGTGTGATTAATTTCAAGTAATCACAAGGATATCTATCTTCTCGTCAATGGCTTACTCATAGCTACAGTAGTGTGTCTAGTTCTCTGACCTGAGGTGCATTGATAATTCACCTTGAGGGTGCTATAGTTTGACTACACTATAACTCGATCTCCTAACCATATGAAGCCTTGAGGTGTATGTTGGCTGTAGTATGTTCATTGTAGGAATTAGATTGCACCAAGATAGGATCTATCAACCTCGATAGAGGAGTAGTCCTTTGTAGATCATGAGACTGAGTCCTAAAGCCCATGGTCATGGCAGTGTGAATGATGGAAGATGTTTCCATAAAATTTCATATCAAACTTGAATCAATTGATTTTAACATATGACAAAGATGGGGTTTGACGAGTTATTCTTAACCTCTGTCTTGTTGGGACTCATGATAGAAGAACCGAATCACGCGATAACTGCATCGAGAGGTTCATTCCTTCAGTTCTGCTGGTTTACCACTACATATTACTAGATGTCACTAATGGATTGTGAGAGCTCGCTGAGATTATTCTAGATGATAATCCTTGATGGGTGTGAGTTAGAATTGTTCAGTCTATTGAAAAGAGTTTCAATGATACTATAATAGAGATCATGGTATATCTCACTATCAAATAGAATTAAACCTATGGATCACACAATAAGAGATTTAATCTTAAATTGATCCAATTGGGCTTGTGAAGTCACAATTAGATTAGAATTTGGTGAAATCCTACTGGGTTTAGGTGCACGATGCTAGCACATGGTTAAATCCAAATTCTTCTCTGGATTTGATTTCTTATTAGATAAGATTTAGATCAAGTCAATAGCCTTAATCCTTACCTAATCTATTTGAGTCAATGGGGCATCACATTGGGCACCTCAATAGGATTGGGTCGAGCCAATTAGTCAGCTCATTTCTTCTTTTTCTCCCACGACTTGGTGCAGATTTTTTTGAAAAAGAACAAGTGGGGCACATGCCACCTCTGGATACGATCAAGAAGAGCACACACCTTATGCACATGGCACATGAAATTGCATGGAGAAGTGAAAAGGGCACACTCTCCTCTCTGATTTTAGCTTGTGGAGGAGGAAGAAAAGGCACATGCCCCATCTCTCTCTTGCTTGGATGAGGACAAGTGGCTGCCAAGTGTTGGCGCCCACTTTACCTTTCTGTTTGGGAGAGATGACATTCTCTTTTAGTTGGATTTTCTTGGAAAGAAAATCTGAATAAAGGGAATATATTGTTATGACATAACAACTAACCATTTCATCTCATTTGATTTGAATTTCAAATTTAAATCAATGGTCTATAAAATGGGCTGCCTTTAGGCTTTGCAAAGAGATGAAAATCAGATTTTCATTATCTCTCCCTGAGTCCACACCTCCTCTCTCTCTTCACTTTATCCAACACCCAAAGAGTTGAGTGTCCACATCTCCTCACACCTAAGATTGTTAAGCTAGTTCCTCTTGTGCCAAGAAAGTCTTAAGTGTTGAGATCGAGGGAAGAAGATCAAGTATTGATCCAAGGTCAAGAAAGGCTATCAAGAAGGACGATCTAAGGTTGATCTCGGTGGATACCTGTAGAGGCTAGGTACATGCATGGCTCAACAGTGAATCTCCTTCAGATCCATATTTTTCGGATTGTAGTGTTCATCTACCTGTACAATATGATAAATGATTTATCACAACAACCTTTTTGCACGCTATCTTTTTACTTGTGTTCTGATTTAGATCTAAGCATCACATTCCGGATCAGATTAAAATTTTAAAATCCACTGTCTCTAACTTTGATCCATCCCGTGTGTGATTTGATCCTTCATCTCTCTCCTCTCTCTTGTCAGAAAGGAGGGCATGCATGGGGATGCATGCCCCGTTCTTTGGCTTGTGTAAAAAGAAGGGGAGAAGGGGCGCACATCCTTGTGTTGGCACCCCCTCCTGAGAGTCTCTCTCTATCCACCCTTATCCTTATCCATTTATTTAAGTTTGAATTTGATTTAAAACTTAATTTTAAACTCTAAATGGATAGGATAAGGGGATGAGGTGTTGGATTTAAATAAGGGAGTATGTTCGGGTGCCATGTATGTGTGAGACCATATTTCTACATAGTTTTCATCAAAGAAATTTATGAAAGGCACCCCTACCTCTCTTCTATGCCCATCTGCTTCTGGCATCCCACCCTAGTGTGCCAAGGGAGAGAAAAAAATTAAGAGAGAGAGAGAAAGGAAAGAAAGAAATGAGTTCTCTCATCCATTGCATCTCTACTTCCTCCGATCCTATGCGAAAGGAGTTCGCACGTAGATCATCAGATCATCTTCTATTAGAGTCAAAGGGGATCTAACGAAGAAATAAGATCTGAAAGAGAGTTAGCATCTCGATGATCTCGGAGGTTTCTGATCTACATCAGCTCCATGTAGATATCCATAGAGGTCGGACGAGTGTCTGACTTCATCGAAACATAAAACATCCTCAGATCTAAATCTACAGGAAGTAATTTGGTGCTATAGGTAAGTGATCTGATCACCAAATTTTATTTGATTTTGAAATCAGAAGTATGCTCATCTTATATTCATCATATGAACTAGATCTGTAGGTGTTAGATTAGATTTATACATACGTAGATTAAAATAATTTTAATTTAATCTTTCGCTGCATATTTTGAAACAATTTTAAAAAATCTGCATGCATGATACCTCAAAATCGAATAAGCCTAATAGGCAGAGGCTCCCACTACGATTTAGGGATGCAGGCGAGAAATGGGGAGATCGAAATTAGATTTCAAGTGATTTTGGGTCACCAAGGAAGACGTGATCGAGGAGACGAAATTGGGGAAAGTAGGCTCCACCTGTGACCTACCTGCATGACATGGCTTGACTCCCAACTGCATGAATATGTTTAGCTTCAAAAATTGGCCTCCATGAGATCGGCTCTATACGATCTTCACTTCGATTGGGATTTTTTTTTTTGCCTTGGTTTGGATATAATCTTTGGCTCGGGTGCTCAAGGTCCTATGGCCCTACGAGCCCTGTAAGGAGGAAAGAAATAAAATAGTGGATGGAAACTCGAAAGCCTCTTGTTGACCCAAAATTGATTTTGATGATGATAAAGAGTTTTGAGTATAAGTTATAAAGTCTAACTATATTTATGAGGATGTGCAGATTTATTGTTCTTAGTGCTCATTCAAGATAAAAAATTTAAAATTTTCCAAGGATTAGATAAAAGAATCACCACTCAAGACTAAGGGAAGAATATTTAGACTTGACACATCCTTCAAAGAGTTTTAATGAGAATTAAATCAAGTTAAGAAGGCAAGTCTAATCTAAAAATCAAATTGGAGAAAAAGGTTGCCAAAGAACTCATGATACATTTAGCACACAAGCTGAGTCGACCCAGTGGATATTTGAGCCAACTCAGTCTTAGTGACAGAAAGTCAAATTTTTAAAATAGAAGACTTAGTCGATCCAAAATCAGGCTAGTCGATCAAGATAGGGTCTTAGTCGACTCAAACAGAAAGTAAGTCGACTCAGTCTCAGAGGATAGCAGAAGATAGAGAGGCTGATATTTAAAGCATTGTTAATTAGCCGATCAAAATAGAATTAAGCCAACTCAGACATAGAGTTAGTTGACTTAGAGATTCAGTTAGCTAACTCAGTCTAGAAAATAGATAAGATAGAAATATAGAATTTTTGGATCATGACTATTAAGCCAACCAAGTGGTTACTTAGCCGATCCAGAGATCAACTGAGTCGATCCAAACAAAGACTAAGCCGATCAAGTCGTAGAGAAGCAGTAAAAGATAGAAAAACTATTTTCAGTCACCTGATACTTAGCCAATTAAGAAAATTTTGAGTCAACCTAGTGAAGAACTTAGTCGACTTAGAGAAAAGTTAGTCGACTAAGTCACTGTAACAGTTAGTTTCAAATCTGCATAGTTTTACTTCTAACTTACTCCCAACGGTTAGATTTTTATTTCAATGGCTAGAACTTTAAATGCAGCCATATCAGGTGACTTAAAGTGGTGAAAAACTTCAAAGATATAAAGAAACCTTTGGGAAAGAGTTAAGAGAGCTTTTGGAGAGTTTATTGAGTATCCATTGAGGAAGTTAAAGAAGTGAGTTGAAAAGAGAAGAGGAGTTATTTTCAAAGTTATCCTTTATCCTTTCACTACAAATCATCCTCAAGCAAGTGAGAGCAAGAGTGAATTGAAGTGAGAAAGTGATCAAGTCAAGAATCAAGGAGCCTCACCATCGCTCAAGCACTCAAGAAGAAATCAAGCGATCAACTATCATCATTCGGACTTCTTTCAATTGTTCAAAGAGTTTTATATTTCTTAACTTAATCTTTTGTGTTCATTTTTGAATTTATTATATTTTAAATTTCTTAAGAAGAAACTTGGATTGGTCCAAGTCTTGAGTTGGATAAAAAATTTTGATTGGTGAGCCTATTTGAAAATCAATCAGGATTGATTGTTAGCCCGAAAAAAACAATCACTTGTGAGGTTTTGGTTCGTAATCTGAGAAAACTAATTGGGTTGATTGTAAGTTCAAAAAATAATCTTGTACAATTTTGGTTGGTGAGTCAGGAAAACTAACTGAATTGGATTGTTAACCCAAAGAAACAATCGAACTATAATCAAGTTAGTGATTATAGTTGAAGTCCCAAGTGGTTTAATTGAAAAGTAGACATAGGTGTCGAGTTTGGTGCTGAACTACTATAAAAGCTTGGTGTCTATAATTGTGTGGCTTTCTCTATATTATTCTTATTCATTACTTATGTTTTAATTAGTTCATTAAGCACTTTGATGTAAATTCAGCATAATTAAGTTAATTTTAATAATCAATTCACCCTCCCTCTTAGGTAGCCATACCTGGACAATAATTGGTATCAGAGTAGGTGCTCTGATTTTTTTTATTTAAAATTTTAGAGTTAAAGATTTCATGGCTTACCCATTTGGTTCTTTGTTGGGTGAAAGACACTCAACCATTAGACCTTCTTTTTTCAATGGCACCAGTTATACTTATTGAAAAGCTAGGATGAAATTTTATTCAAGCACAAGACTATGATATGTGAAGTGTCATGCTCAATGATCCTCACACAGCCACAATGATTGTTAATAATATGTGTGTGAAAAAGATTAGAATGAGCTAGATAAGAAGCTAGCTCAATTAAATGCTAAAGCTGTAAATATTTTATATTGTGTATTAGATTATAATGAATTCAATAGAATATCCACATGTTTATTATAAAAGAGATTTGGGATAGACTTGAAGTGACCTATAAGGGTACAAGTCAAGTAAAAAATCTAAAATAAACATGTTGGTTCATAAATATGAGTTGTTTAAAATGGAACCTCATGAGATAATAAGTGATATGTTTATAAGATTTACTGAAATTATAAATGAGTTAAAGAGTTTTGAAAAAGACTATTCTAATAGTGATCTTGTATGCAAAATTCTTAGGTCCTTACCAAAGGCTTGAAAAGCAAAAGTAACAGCAATCCAAGAAGCCAAGGACCTCAGCAAGCTTGCTTTGGAAGAGTTAATCGGATCACTCATGACACATGTGCTCCATATGAACCAAACCACGGAGAAAGAAGAGATGAAAAAGAGAATCCTTATACTCAAGTCATCGGTCATTGAAGAGAGCACAAGCGAATCTATCGAGGATTCGAAAGATGATGAAGAAATGGCGGTGATTACAAGAAAGTTCATGAGATTCATGAGAAAGAAGAAAATTTTGAACCTAGAAGAGAAAAAGAAGAAAAGAATCAACTTAGAAAATATAGAAAGAACTACCCTCTACTAAACTTGCTCTGAACTTCTAAAAGAATATTGAAGTTGATGTTCTAAACAAAGTTGCAGAAGTTTGCCTCCATATAGAATGAATAGATTTGGTGATAGTTCACAGAATACTCATATATTTAGAAATAATAGGCATTGACATGAGAAAAAGAAATGTTTCAAGATTGACAAAATAAGGAAAGAAAGAAAGACACTTACATTTCTCATGCATGACACTGAGAATTTAATATGACAAGACTTTTGCAAATCTATAGTTTTGTATTATTATTTCTTTTGGTATAATAAGATAAAAAAATACACATGCTAAAAACCATTTGTTTTATCTTGACATATTTTTAGGTGTAGTGAAATGCAGTAAGATCCTTCCTTAATTCTGCTAGTTAAGCCATGAATTCAAAAAGATATATTATCATACTTTCTTAGTCTATACTTTGCCATTGGACTCGAGCCTCCAGTTGTTGCTAGTTCAGACTTTGATTTGTTACCCCTATTTCTCTCACTTTGATTCTACATATATCATTTTTTCATAACTAAACTAGTTGTAGGAGCTCACTTTTAAAAAAATAGATATTTAGTTAACATGATTCATAACAAATAAAAATCATCCAACTTTTTTCACTCCATTTATCCACCATTTGTTTTCAAATTGATGGAGATATATTGTCTGATGGATGATTGTAGTGCTCCTCAGTAGTTTATTATTTTGAAAAACACCTCTTCTAAGGGTCCACATTCTATTGGAATTGTTGGTCTTAATATTATAGGAGATTATGGCTCATACCAATCGAGATCAAAGAGATCCTAGATTGATAAAATCTCTCACGGATGTAATGGAGGAAGCCTTGTTGGTGTTGAAGCAAAGAGTTTTTGTAGAGAACTGCTCGATATAGATGGTGTGATCGTAAAGACTGCTTCATAGAGAGAATGCTGATACAGTCAAAGGTTTGTGCGATGGGAGTCCATCCAATTTTTTTATGCGATGGGAGATGGACATCTGTATGGAGTCCCAATCCTAGTAAAAGCCTTCACGATAGGAGTCAATTTCGAGATTTTTTTCACAATGCCTCACATGGTTTTTTCTTATTTTGTAGATGGGCCACACATGTTTTCTTTCATAATGCATAATTTTTTCATGATGCTTTTTTTTCACACATTTTTCTTATTTTGGAGATGGGTGATGCGGCTTTTCTTATTTTCTTCTTCTTTTTTACGACACCTCGTATAGATGGGAGTTGTAAGATGGAAAGTTTGGCATAGATGGAAGTCTAATTTTGGATTTTTTTTGATATTTTGTGAATCTTCGTGTGATTTTTTTTCTTTCCTTCCCATGCATTTTTTGAAAGGAAATATATAATGGATGTCTTCCTTAGATAGAGTCCTAATCCCAATAGAAGTCTTGAGATTGGAAGTTCAACATAGATGGAATCCAATTTAATTTTTTAATATTTCACAACTCCTTGTGTGGTTTCCTTCTTATTCTTTTTGGTGATGCATGATATATTGGGAGATGGATGTACCTTTCTTTGCTTTTCTTGATTTCTTTTGTGTTGGTGATGGGAATAATAGATGCACGCATATTTTTTTGATGAAAGTCTTTCCTTAGATGGAGTTCTTATTTCAGTAGAAGTTTTGGAGTGGAAAGTTTGGTGTGGATGGGAATCCCAATCACTGAAATTATTTTTTTAAAAATTATAGGAACATCCTTTCAACTTTAGCTCAATTTTACTTACACTCTCTATACTTTAAAACATGTCAAAAAGATCCTTCTATTTAACAAAGTGTGCCAATGTGGCCCTACTATCCATCTCCGTTAATGGAATAATGTCATATGATCCTCACATGATATCCTATTTTATGAAATGACAATGATACCCTCACTTTTAGTTGTTATTGGTGTGTTAGTCCTAGCACCAAAATATCAAAGCACATATCTCATATGACCCAAGGTGATGATAGCCAATTATCCTAAATCAAAAGGAGAGAAAATAAACTTAAATCAAACTTTGTGAAGAGAAGAATGTTGAAAATTGTGTCTCAAAATCAATCATCAGTCTGTTGACAGTTGTGCTAATTGATGTAATTATATATAAATTAATTATTAATAAAATATTTATTTAGTAATTTTCTCATAAGCTTGTACTCTTCTATATCGAACTTCTGTATTATGATGAAAGTTATTAGAACTATTTAAATCGATAAAAAAAATTTATCATCTAGTCTTTAAATGAGTTCATAATCAAATGATATGCTATTACTAGGTTGATAGATATATCAAGTATAGATCATTGTGTATCATATAAGTTGGTTGTCCTCTTAATCAAGGAGCGTAGAGATGCTGGTATGGCATGTAAGTAAAATATAGGAGTATATTTTACTGAATGTGATCAACTTCGGAGCACTCTGTTGTCAAGAGTTACTCCGAAGGGGTATAGGTATAAGTATCTCTTCGATCTGAGATCACCATGATGACTTGCAAGCAACTCATTGTACTTTGGTACTAGACTACTTGAATTTTAATTCAAGATCGAAAATTTTGGGCATAGTCAAGTACTTGTAAAGTCGGTATGTGAGTCAAGATGAAATTGACTACTCCAAAGGATTAGAGAAAATACTTTATGTTTCAATTTAATACGACCTTGGCCAGGACAGTCCTTGTGAGGAGTCACAGGATTTATTAGGTTGAGATACATAATGAATGTACTGTTAGGAGTTAATAGTTTAAACTCTAAGTCATCTTTGTGTCAAGGATCAAAGGGATGAATTATACGGTAACCATATACCAGTAGGTTCTGAGTATTGCTTTGCATACATTCGGCCTATCCGAACATTGGGTACCATTGCTAGATGATTACTCCAATTAGTATAAAACTTATTCCTATGCTATCGATTTAGGTTCAAATCTATGAGGTTATATACATTAGAAGTTTCTCTCCGATCAATTGACAGATCGATGATTAAGAATCATTCGGAGATAAAATCATTAATACGTTGATGATTAACCCTGTGCAATAGTTGCAATAACATTATTTGCTAAGTGTTAGTGAAATACAGAAGGATTAGATAATGATCAGATCATTGATTAACTCAATTTAATTAAGTATTAAAGTCTAGATCAAGTCTAATTGAATTAGATTCAATTAGATCAAAATCGATTAGATTATGAGATGACCTAATTGCTAAGGGAGAATTAATCCTAATTTGATTCAGATTATGGCTTATTTAATTCTCTGATTTGATCAGAATTAATTAAGGCCATAGGAACCTAATTAGATTAGGTTCATCATGATTTATTTAGATTTAATTGAATTAGATTTGGATGAAACCTAATTAGAAACTTAATTGATAAAACCGTAGAGTCCAATGTGATTGGACTTTCTCCCTTATGCCTTCCCTTCTCTCCATGCCTTCTTTCATCGCACAAATTGGTTTGTGCATTGAATATTTCATGCCAAAGCCTGTCATGTTGTCACCTATTAGTTATAGGATTAGGTTGGTTTTAAATTGAATTCAAAAGGTTTGAATTTAAATCTAAAACCTTATCCCTATCCTCCACATGCTGGCACCTTGTGAAGGCCGCCTAATATGTGCGACAAAAGGAAGACTTCCTGATTTATTTCCCATGCCAAAAGCTTGTTCAGCCTCCTCTTTCATTTGGATATGGATGGGATCAAGTGGCATTTGATTTGAAATTCAAAGGGAGTTTGAATTTGAATCGAACAAGCCCTTATCTCATCTTTATTCCTTAAGTGCGGCAACAATAAAATGCTTAAATTTTTGTGTGCCAATTAATCTCTGAGTTTTATCGTGAGATAGCTGAGAAGGAGAGGGGCTGAACATCCTTTAGGGGCATGAGGTTTGGGTGGGTTTCTAGCTTCTTGGTGTGTGCATTGGAGGAGATTTATCTCCTCTCGAGTGAGAGATCTAGAATCGTTCTAGGATTTCTGGATGAGGAAAAATTAAAGAGAAGAGAGTCTTCATCTGATTTTCTCTATCTTTCAGCAACCTCCGCTAATCCATCTTTGATATCGAAAGGTTTGAGTTGATCGAAGAAGGAGATCAAATCATATCTATCATCAGAAGCCATCTACGTGAGCTAGCACTTTCGCGGAAGGCTAATCAGTTTGAAGACTTCGTGTGGATGATCCATAGAGGTCAGACACCTTATGCGGCTGTGAGTGACCAGTAGAGCCTTAGATCTATGAGTCCCAATTATGGTGTTCATTTATCCATGCTTAGGTATAGGGTTCGAAACTCTGGTAGTTGTAGATATGATCTATAGTATATGCAGATTTTTATATATGCATGTAATTTTTATGTTCAAATTTTATTCATGCTATATGTATCATGTTATAGATCCTAGAGTAAATGATTTAGATCTGATCTAAAATATGTATTTAGATTAAATTATTTAATTTCTTTTATCCACTGTAAAAGATTTTTTGAAATGCATGCTTGATTCGCCTGCTGTAAACCAACAATAGTATTATAGCAAGATTCGTTATAGCATGATATGTATGCTTTGTAATATCTGATTTTAAATGGAAACATATGATGTTTATTTTTAATGAATATTATCTGATTTTAATGTGATCAAAATATGATAATCAGATCTAAAATAATTTAGATTGGATCTAAATTAATTAGATTAGATGATCTGAGTGGTGTAGTAGTCGGATTGGATAGATTGTATGGCTGTCAGATCATAGGAGAAAGTAGGATTTCATGGCCCTCTCTTTTTATTTGATAGGGTTCTCTTATGGTGTGTAGGGGTGCCTTTTACCCATAAAGATGAACAATGAAAAGTTGTGACATCTAATTTTATGATTAAAATTATTTTAATCATTGATGCATAAAATAGTTTTGAAAAATTGAGCAATCTATTGCAGTTCTGCCGAATTGAGCCAACTTAGTCTTATTTGAGTTGACTCAATTCGAGAGTTAGTCGACCCAATCCTTGTTTGGATCGATCCAGTACCCTGGTGAGTCGGCTTAGTGTCTTGCTAAGTTGACCCAGTTTTTGTATCAAAAATCTTGATTTTCATATCACCACAATGAGCTGACTAAGTTTTAAAATTGGTCGACCTATTTTGGTGAGTCGGCTCAGTCTAGGGATGAGCCGACTTAATCATTCAGAATTATTATTTTGTGCATAAATTTACTTGTAAAATTATTTTATAAAATTTAAAGCTATTTTCAAATACCGAACCCTAATCGATTTCAGCCCCAAACTTAATTAAGAATTAAGTTGAACCTATTAGATCTAGAATTGTGAATTAAAAATCTAATATCATGTACATAAAAATAGAGATGGGTTTATGGGTTAGATGGATCAGGTCCTCCTAATTGGGTTAGACCCTAGGGTTAGAATCAAAGATTAAATGGACTAAATAGAAAAATTGATTAAGTCTCATCGAAAGTTGAATTAGATTAAATCAGAATTTTTTTAGAGCCAATACAATAGTTGTAGTTGGTCGAGTCCATATCTTTGATTAGATCCAAATAGACTTTGATCTCTAGCTCAGCTATCAAATCTAAATCTATAAATTGATCGAGTTGAAACTAATTAACCAGTTAGTATCTAAAGTAAGTTTGACAGTCTTGATCGGTGGTCATTAATTGAGAGCTACTCGTATAGATTGAGCTATGATGAGTTAATGGTATATCCCTCCCATCGATCTCACTTACTTGGCCAACATGGTGAATCAAGTTTTGATCAGATCGCTTAATGATTAGGATTGATCCATGCTTACTAGAAAATCAATTTGACTGATTTAGGTGCTCCTAGTTCGATTTGTCTTTGTCCTCAACATGGCTTGATAAAGTCAGTGGGAGGATTGATGACTTTATTTGGACCAACTAGTTTTTAGTACATCTTGATCTGACTTGACAAAGTCAGTGGGAGAATTATGATTAGCTGGTCTAGATCTTTAATTCTATTAAATTATGTTAATCAAATCTTTTAAATTATTAGGTCCATAAAATGAACTGATTATGGAGATAACTAGATCAGAGCCTTCCATTAACATGAATGATAATGGGTCCATTATTTCATATTGACATTACAGGCACCATACATCTGGTGTTTCTCTGAATGATAGAATTATCATTCATTATAAGATGACTTTGATGTACTATCTGATGAATGGTTGGATTGGTCAAGCCATACTCGGGCCTGATCATTCATTAGTTACAATCACTGAGTAGGTTCATATTCATGGTTGGATCTAACCGAAACTTTCAGTGGAGGTCCTTAGCCTACTGAAATAAATCTGAGAAAAATTAATTAAAATTATTTGAAAAATAATTGATTGAAATCTACCCATAGATGCACATGGGTTGATCGAGCCATACTCGGATCGGTATGCAATCTGTGTGGATTCTAGTAAACACTAAAAATTAAGGTAATTCCTCGAATTGGAGGTAGAGGCTAACAATTCGTATAAAATAGTAAAAGAATCTTTAGACTAAAATTCATATCTTTAGGCTTAATAAATTTATATATTAATTAGGCCTGTGTTTTTTTTCTTTTCAGAAATGGCCAATATCGTGTGGCTCCACTTACTGTTTGACAGTGATGAGCTTATTGGATCCAACTTTGATAGCCAGTTTTAGAAGTTGAATATTGATCTTGAGCCCAATCTAGCAGATAAGTTTAAGACTAAATCAAGTCGGACAGACTATAACCCAAATAGACTAAAGAGAGACAAGCAATTAGTTGCTGATCAAGGTGCTTATATGATAATACCTTATAATTTCTCTATAAGTGATACTACTATTTGGATATTGGGTACCGAAAGTCGAGTTCATATTTGTAATTCATTGCAAGGACTTTAAATTAGTAGAAAATTTAAGAACGATGAGAGATTCCTAAATATGAAAGATAGAAATCAAGTTTGAATCCTGACTTTAGGAGTCGTTGAACTTGTTTCC